>ML783523.1:282722-297637 GCA_009831015.1 Picea engelmannii | reverse complement strand
TTGGCCGTTAAATTTCTCGACCCTAAACTTTCCATCTTCCGACATTGCTCCCACTCGAACCAGGAACCCTCTTTTCTTGCGAGTTACCTTATGCTCTGATACCAGTTGTTAGAAAAACAGGACCGCGGAGCAATAAAATAAAAAAAATGCAGAAACAAAACACAAAAGACACACAATACAAGAGAGACACAGATTTACGTGGTTCACCCAGTTTGGGCTACATCCACCAGAGAAATTGTCAGGTCCTTCCTTTATTATTATCCAACAAATGAAGGGATACAACATACAACAAAACCCGCTGTAACTTCCTCTTCTTTCTCTCACAGTATCCTCTCTCAGAATACAATATTCACCACCATCCATAGCCCCAATACATTTCCCTCATAAAAGAGGGTTGCCTTCTAGGGCAAAAAACCCTAACATAATCTCTACCGTTAAATCTGTGACCTTATAATGAACGGTCCATATTTACAATGAAATTACAATATACTTTTACAAGGCAATTTTTGCTTCAGGGGTTTCGCCCCCGAATCCCTGCTGGGGGCCCGCTTGCCCCTAGACCCCCCAGTCGGGGGGATAGCGCCCCCGGACCCCTCAGAGGGGGTACCCCCCCTCTTCACTCCCCCACGTGGAAGAGTGTACATACTTCTGGGGTGTAAATAATTCATGGGGTATAAACACGGCTGAAAGCAAGGACCTCTAAATCAAGAAGATAATCAGGCTCCACAACCAACAAACCAATCTCGATCTCACCACCCCACTGGCATCATGAAAACTATCCACCTGTAGCCACAACAAAGAGTCTTATATTAGCCAACGAGGCCATCAACAACATCACAAGGATCAATTTTACACCCGTCAACCTTGCCTCTAAGGCGCGGTTGTTTCAACCCACAGGTGCGCACACATGCATGCCTGTTCAATACACAGGCGTGCACGCATGCGCACCTATTAGCTGCATAGGAACGCTCTCAGGTGCACCTGTTACCTACATAGGTGCGCACTAGCATGCACCTATCCATGCCACAGTCGTTCACATATGCGCAACTGTACAGCCGATAGGCACACACATAGTGTGCTCCTTTTACCCCCTCACTAGCACCCCCATGCACGTGGGGTCCACATCCATAAAATCCCTCTATACGGCCCTCCGTACAGCCCCTACCCAAAAAATGAAATTCTATTTCTATGCAGGACGATCAGACCACTAACTTGAAGCTCACTAATCACCAATCAGATGCCTCATCCTCCCCGAATCTCCAAATATCCTCTGAAAAATGATCGTCCAGTCACTATCGCAGCAGGTACAAATGAGGTGGCAATGTGGGCCCTCCAAATATATATAGGCCTTTTTGCCAAACTTTCACTCACCATTCCGGGAGCCCACGGTGTCCATTTCTCGATCCGTCTTCAGCCACGGGATCAACATCCCGTCATCTACATCACAGTAGTCCCTGGGCCTCTTTTCATCCTGAGCCCCCAGGGCACCATTTTCCATACCCTGGTCAGGTACGCATGCGCATATTCACGCTTATCAAATACATGCTCATATCTTCGATTCTCTTTAGATATTTTTCACGTCGGGTATTTGGTTTTCATGTGTGTAGGTACTTGATCAACATACATCAGCACAACCCCTTCAGGTATATACTCAGCACTGGCATGTAGTCTTTCCCTCTGTAGCTCACTTACATTTCCAGTCACACCCTCTGACATTTGCCTCTAGGATCCCCATTCCCAGCTCTGCAGTACCCACACCTCCATTTGCATTTTCGGTACTGTTACCTGGTAGCATTCTTACCCACATGAGTTGTCCTATTCATAGCACCTTTTGACACTTCTGACACTCATGTTGTTTTTCAAAACTTTTTAGGGATGGGAGTCCCGATAGTCTTTCATCATGTTGTGAATCAACCACATACTCCTTATCCTCATTTTTCTATATTTCCCACATGGACTCCCAGATTATCTCTTCATGGTTCTATTTTTTTTTACTACACCTTCGCAGTATCATGAACCCTACATTTAATCCACAATCAGTTTGCCCATCTGCAAATCTACCTTCATTTCACCTACCTCATACAAAAACTCACCACTGGGGCCCCCACCCTTCATCATTTCTCCGAGAAAATTATGCCCTATATGGGCCACCCATATCACACTGGGGCACCTGTTTCTGTATTTGTACACTTCTCCCCAATTATTCGTTATTTATTGTACAAACGTCTTTTATTTCCAGTCATTACATTACCTTTTTGTCGTCACCTTTGGCGACCTGCTTCCCTCTTTTTGGCCGACCACAACCCATGTCACCCTTGGTTGGAGCACTACTTATCATCTTCCCTTGCCAGCATCATCCATATCTTCAGAGTATCCCACAGGCCACTTACCTCTGCCCTCTGAATTTGTTCACCTTGTCCTGCCTCTGACACAACTTATCCCCGATCTTGTCGTCCCCCTGACACTCGAACTCGTTGAATGGCTGCGGCCACTTTTTCTCTCACACATACTCCAACCAAGGGCAATCTTGAGTCTTCCCACATCTTGACTTCGTCCATGTACCTCCACCACTTCCTCACCTCACCTAGTAGATTTCACGAAGCCATTTTCTTCTCGGAGTTGCGTCGCCCTTTTTGTCGACATTAGCACAGTTTCCAAAAGGGAGACAGTATCTTGATTCTCATTATCCACTCAATGAGAGATCTCGGACGGCATAGAGTGAAACACCATTACTCCCTGCTGTCATTGACCCCCATAACATTCGACACCAACACTTTCTCATGTTACGGTGGGTCTTACTTTGCGACTATTGCAGTTCGTTCTTTCATTTGCTGAAGACCTCTGAACTTGGCGGGGCTATCAATGCCCACATAATCGCTGCTAATTATTACCGCGATCACTGCTTACTATTTAGAGTATGTTCATTTGTAGAATTGTCTTATGCCTTTATCATGACCGCCCCCGAGGGCACTGTAGTTGTCTACACCAACACTTCAGTCATCTTTTTTCAGAGTTACATGACACGAGCATGGGGCATGCCCGCCTCGTTTGTACACAGTTTTCTATTTTACACACCTCATGGAAGATCAGGTCCTACCGGTTCCTTTTTCCCTCCAACAGATCATTCTGGATGATCCCACTATTTCTCTCTCTTACAACAACATTCTCAATAGAAGAAACATTGATGGATTTCGGCTATACGTATGATCCTAACCTCATCCATCAGGGGGCATCTGTTATCACTGAAATTTCGTCTGCATATGGTTACAAGAACTCAACATCGTCAAATAGTGATGAAGTCATCCATGGACCTGGATTAATACTAAAACATTCAAAAAAGGGTCAAAAACTATACAAAGTAGTGAAAAATTGAAGAGCGCTATGCAGACATTGGGTGCGCGCGCACATGCGCGAAACAGGAATGCTGAAATAGCGTGCATGCGCACGATGCGCGACTGTTATCACAAAAATCCGTGCACCTGCTAAACGATGCATTTCTGAGAGTGGTCAACCTCCCACCCACTTATGGTTCATCTCCCAAGCTGATTTGACACTCAAATCTGGACTGGATCCGACTGGTGGGTTGGTCAAAGACCTAGGAATGCCCTAATTGGCCTCTTTTCACACTACAAAGCAGTTAAACAATAACCCAAATGAATGCTATAAAAAGGCCATGGATGCACCTCATTTTTCAAGGAATTCAAAGTAATGTTATGTTGCCTCTATTGTCTTGAGGAATCCATCCTTGTCAAGAGAACATTGGCACCATTGCATTGGACAATCCATCTCACCCATTGAGTGGATTTGTAAAGAGTTCTTTCATCATTTTCCATTTTTTCTTTGTTGTAAGAAGAGCTAGCTAGTGGGGGTCCAAGAGCCCTCCCTTGGAGGAAGAAGGGACTCATAGTCCCCTTTCTTCTTGGTGCTTTGTTTCACTAATAGATCAACCTCAACATTGGTGACATCAGTCTTATGGTTCATTTTGTTTCTATGTCCCTATGCTCATGAATTTAGTTTTTATTGCATCTCTTAGTTTAATTCTTAATTGTAGTTTTTATTTTCTTTCCCTATCTCTTTTCCTTGCAGCTGTCCTGCTCAGCAGACCCAACTGAGCTTGCAAGCACCTCTATTTTTCTCACTAAGGTGACGAAAGAGGCGCAACAATAGGGATATCGACAAATCTTGTCCTAAGGACAACTTTCCTACCCCCTTTGTTGACCAAATCGTTGACGATTGTGTCGGAAGTGAAATCTTCTCTTTGATGGATGGTTTTTCCGGATATAATCAAATCAATATCTTACCTGCGAATCAACACAAAAACTCTTTCATTTGTCCTTGGGGCACGTTTGCCTACCGGAAACTACCCTTTGGTTTAAAAAACATCAGTGCAACGTTTCAACGTGCTATGTCTTATGCTTTCCATGATATTAAGAATATTGTACAACCCTATTTAGATGACCTACCAGCGCATTCCATGCATCGTAGTGATCATCTAGCCCAACTCCGAGCCATTTTCCTTCGTTGTCAGTTCTATCGTATACGCTTAAACCCACATAAATGTGTCTTTTGTGTGGAGTCTGGTTGACTCCTGGGATTTATTGTGTCACTTCAAGGGATCAGGGTAGATCCTTTGAAGGTCAAGGCAATCCTCAATCTCCCTCCTCCTTCCTCACTTCGCCAGCTACAAAGTTTGCAAGGGAAGAAAAACTTTCTACATCATTTTATCCCAAACTACATTGAATTAACTCTCAGATTTACTTGACTACTAAAGAAGGGATCTAAGTTTGTATGGGACACCACTGCCAACAAAGCCTTCGATGCTTTGAAACTAATTTTAACCCGTACCCCACTACTTTTCCCGCCCGATTATAGTCGATATTATTTCCTTTATCTCATTGCTTCAGACTCTACCATTGCCATGGTTCTGGTCCAATAAGATGATTTACACGGCAAGCATGTCATTTATTATTTGAGTAGGAGTCTCACGACTACCGAAGCCAAGTACTTACATGTTGAAAAACTGGCCTTGGCAGTTGTTCAAGATGTCCAACATTTTCGTCACTATATTCTATTACGCAAGACCACTATAATTTCTAATTGCAACCCTATGCAACAAATTCTTACACGTCAATTGCTAGGGGGAAAATACTCCAAAGGGATAGTGATTCTCTAGGAGTTTAACATAGAATTCAAATGCACTAAGTCCAAGAAATATTTGGTGTTTGTCGAACTATTATGTGACCTTCCTTCCACTAAGACAGAAAATGTGGCAGAGGATTCCCTACCTGATGAATCCCTTTTTCTGATCAGTTCTGATGATTCTTGGTATGGAGATATTATCATTTATCTCCAAACTCAAACTTTTTGGCTAGACCTCTCTAGTACAGACTGCCATCGCACCCGTTATCAATCCCATCAATGCATCATTCTCGGTGACACTCTTTATCGTCGTGGTGTTGACTCTATATTATGACGTTGTCTCACCTTTGATGAGGCTGAGAAAGATTTGAATGAATGCCACTCTGGAGCATGTGGCGGTCATATGTCCGGGTATGCCACTGCCCAAAATATCTTGCGAGCAGGGTACTTATGACCTTATTTATTTAAATATTGTATAACTGTCATCCATAAATGCCATGCTTGCCAAACATACAGTCATAAGATAAGATATCATCCCACTCCCTTACACCATGTAGTTTTTGTTGGACCTTTCATAAAATGGGTCATCGATTTTATGACTTGTAACCCTCACTCGGCCGAGGGGCATGGATACATTATTGTATCCATGGGATATTTCACCAAATGGGCCAAGGCGATGCCTACATTTGAAAATACTAGAAAAACTACAACACTTTTCATTTTCAATCACATTATTACTCGATTCGGGATCCCGCAAGCTATCATTACAGAGCACGGTAGCCATTTTTGAAACTTTATGACATCTGAACTTACCGACAATTTGGGTCTTCATCATGAAAACTCAACCCCCTACTATCCATGGGTCAATGTCCAAGTTGAAGCAATCAATAAAATCCTTATCATTATGCTTCGTCAGATAATAGGAATCCATAAGACCTGTTGGCACATGATGTTGTTCTCAGCATTATGGGCCTATCGAAGATCCGTGAAGTCTGCTATGAGATTTACCCCCTTTCAACTAGTCTACAACATTGAATCTGTTCTCCCGATTGAACGTGAAATTCCATCTTTGAAGCTATTTGTTGAACTCCTTCCCAACACCTCCATTGAAGAATAACGTCTGTTGTATATTATGTAATTAGACGAGACCCATCGTGATTCCACCCTAGTTATTGAATCCCAGAAGAAACATATGAAATCCCAATATGACAAACATGTCATGCCACGCATTTTCTCTGAAGGTGATCTAGTTCTCCTCTATGAACAAGATCGTGATTTGCTAGGAGCTGGAAAATTTGAGGCTATGTGGCGAGGCCCTTATATCATCAAACGAGTGTTGGACAAGGGAGCCTATGAGTTAGTATATTATGATGGCATTCCTTTGAGTGAACCCAGAAATGGGCTTTACTTGAAGAAGTACTATGCTTAGACTATCTTTGCATGAGTGCTTTTATTTTATTGTATCATATTGTTGTGTGCTACTTTTGTGTTCTTTTTTGTTATTTAGCTTCTACCCTTGATTGCTTACCTTGCATTGTTCTTGGTTTCCATATGTCAGAGTCTTCATTACCCCATCTTGGCTTCGCCGATGGCACTAGTTGTAGTACTCAAAACCTAGTTTTTGTTGCATGAGAAATCTATGCACCCATGAACGAACTTATTAGTCTACACGGTGTTTGCCTCGTTCGTGCAACCAATAATATAGCAGAGTATAGCATAGTCATCAAATTGTTGACCAATGCTATCTCATTTGGGATTCGTCGCCTAGTTGTATGACTTGATTCATAGCTTGTAGTGCTACAGTTAAGTAATGTCTATGCTATCCAAAGTCCTACTTTGTTATGGGTATATTTACGAATTTTCCTCTTGGAACGCTATTTTGATTATATCGAGTATCAACACATTCCTAGATGTCTAAATACATTGACCGATGCATTAGATAATTATTTGTTAGATAGACATCTGAGACATTTATAAATCCAATCACACATCACATGTATTATACAAAGAAAAATAAGCCGATAGAAGCCTCATGTATATATATAACGATAATTTTTTTTTACAAAAAGATTGTTTTCCGTCCGAAGACCAAAATATCAAAATATGAAGCTCATAGCTTCTACAAAATGGCATCATGGATGTTTCTCTCGGTAAAACACTACTTCTCATGATACCCTATAGAGAAATCATCTCAATGGACTAGCCACGCCTATAGTATCTCACTGGAAACGCCTCGGGACCTCGCCGATCGACATATCTGGGATCCTTGCAGTCAAACCCTCCAAATTTTGTTCGATTGCTTCATAATATTTTGCATCCCATCCTGATAATACTGGTGCCTCCCCTCACCTCTGGATAGGGGATGTACCCGGGGGCCAGAATGGCCCTACATCTGCATGGTCAAAATATTTTGATTAGTCATTGGATTGAAAACATAAAAAGAAAATTTGTGTTTAGTATTTTGAAAAATTTACAAAAACACCATAAAAGAAAAATGTTTTTCTTACCCAAAACGCCCCACTGAGAACCCTTAGGAAACACCAAGTCAAGATCATGGAAAAAATCCAGCCTGGCATACGCATAGTCATCGATCATCAAGATCTGGGCCTCCAACCAATCAAAAAATGCATCATTATATTTAATAATGGGCCCCGCTACATGCCGGGACATGAGATCACACCACTGTTTCATTCGTGGATCTCGTGGCACTGGTATATTTTACTCTACCTGTAAGCATAGGTGAGAGAATATTTCTATGAAGAAAGATACCAAAATGGATCCGTACCCAAATTACATTAGTTCCCCATTCTTTCTCTTGGTCAACTGGCTCTTTATGCTACAGAGGATTCCATCGCACCAATTGAACACACGAGGTTCTGTGCATTCCACGTCGTACTGGAAGTAGCTCTGTAGAGTCATGTACGGAGAAGCACTCCCTTCCATCCGTGCAATGGTGAAAATAATGGTTCTGAGCATCAGATCATGAACCCCTCTGATATCCACTTTACCCTTACGCCGCTCGGCCTCAAGTACACAATAGCATCTGATGTATTCACTCATCGGTAAAACACCACCTCGACCTCCTATTAAGGTCACTTGTGCCCCATGACGAGATAGCCCCATCAAGAAGTAAATTTCTTCGATGTCCAAGGACAGCACATGAAATACTTGTTGTTCCACGTCCCACATATGGACCAAGTATTCTAATAGTATCAGTTGGGTTGTCATGCCCTGGATCTTGAAGAACTTTAAAAAACCACACTGTCATAGGGAATTTATGGTTCCCGGATCATTTAATGCCATTGCATCATCGTCTTCATGCTCTCTTTCTCTCCACTCCAACATCTTTGCAATCAAAATACCTACATGGAGATGAAAGAAATAAGTTAGCACCTTTAGTCATAATTTTTTGGAATTCATTTTGGTCCAATGCATCATTTTCCTTGTGGGTTTTCGGCCACCGCAACTGGGCTTCACTTACAGAGCGGGGTTTCTGCAGGTGAACTATTGGGGGCCTACAAAAATCTTTGATTTCTGTAGGACCTAATATAGGGCACCTGCGGTGACCCCAACGCGCACCTATGACACAAAAATTCACCCAAAAAATCATCTTTTAACCGATTAAAATGAATTTTGAACCATTGAAAAGGAAGAAGACAAGGCACTCACCTTTTTCACGCAAACTGTTCACTGAATGATCACATGTGCTCCCCGCAATCGATCGCCAAAATATGAGGTGAAAAAGGGATCCTAGACAAGTTTTTGACCAAATACAAATGAAATAGTGAAAATGAGTTCATACCCCTATTTATCTCATTTTTTACTTTTTCTAAAAACATTTTTAATCATTTAAATATATTTTCTCAAAAAACTACCAGCCTAATGGTCTTGTGAGTGTTTTTTTTCTCACATATGGGCAGACTAGGGTTCTGAACAATGAAGTATGGACATTTTTTACGATTTGTTTTTCTTTTTTGTCGTGTGTACGATTACTTTTTACGGTTTTTTAGAAAAACCTCGAGCTTAGTCTTTGCTCGTTCTCGTGCTCGAAAATCGATGAGAATGTAACCGAGTATACTTTTGTTGTATTTTCATACTTGTCATGGTAACAAAAAAATAACGAAACTTACGGAGTAACCTTTAAGCTCTTTTCACACTCCTTAAAAATGAAAAGATTGTTTAGCGACCTTGTTCTATTCACGCTCGTAAAAGTATTTGAATAAAACATTCGATGGCCAATAGTTTATCACTTTTTTGGTCTTGTCGAACTATTTTATGAAAAAGGAACTGAGAGAGTTCTCTTTTAAGTGTTTTTCTAGACTCTATAAACATGAAAAACCTTCTAGTTTTCTATCTTTGGACTCGTTAAACAAACATCGACAGACCCATACGGGACCGAACCACTCCTTCTTAGGGTTTCTTAAAAATACTCCAAGGGACTCATCCGAAGGATGAGCTTACATCAACAAGCATATGTTATCCTCCTCAAACTTGCGTAAAAATAAAGAGGTACTCGCCCAGAAATGGTGGGGGAAAATTTGGGAAAGAGGTGTGTCTTTGTATTTGTGTTAGTGGAAGTAAGCATCTCTCTTGAACATGGCACCCCCTTCATCATTTGAATCCAGGTTGGGAAATCCATTTGTCTCTCGTTTGGCTTTCTGCAAATTCCTGTCTTGAGTCATCTTTGATTCAATGCTACACAGACCAATGTCGTTCCATTCATATGTTCAAGAGAAGTTCAACCAAGCCCTCTATTGAGTCGTCCATCTGCAATTGTCAATTTCTACCATGTTGGCCTTCATGGTGTCAGTTTCAAATCATGTTCATACTTTTCTCTACCCTAAATCTATTACTTATTTCATGTCATTTGATGGGGGATACATCAAGGCCCTCCTATGATGAGTCTTTTTCTGTCGACTTCATCTCATTATCCAAGAACAAGACTTAGAAATTATTTAGTGCCTTAGAGCCTGCATGCATCAATGGCAAGTTTCTTTGCTTTCGACAATGGATTTACATCATTGATCTTTGATCGAGAGATTCCATTGAGTGTTCAACTTCAACTCATATATTCACACTCATTGGATTGTACTATTGTACCTTGGGAGTCATTGACATCAATGGTGATTTCCCTCATACTTGTTAACGATTTTCATTAACAACCGGTAATCAAGTGGTTTCTAACCATGTTCGACTTCAACACCTGTAATCACATGGCTAGATTTGTACTAACGGATGGTGGGATTGAAGACCCTGGACCTCCTCATTTTTTATCCAGGTTGCAATGGAGTATTTGTGATTTGAATTGACACATAGATCCACTTTGTATCTCTAGTGGCTATGTAGAATCTTGATGACATGGACCCACAATGTATAATTGGTGGACATGACTTAAATTTATGATTTTAATCATTTATAGTCTGAACATGGGAATTCCTACTTCAGACATGGTATAATATTGTGTGGATTCTTGATTTTTTGTAGGTTCCCAATTGGTGTGCTCCTCGTTCTCGACACACACATGCATTTTTACAAAGTATTTCGGCTATCACGAGTTCCAGCCTCATACTTTGGGGGGAATTATGTTATACATTGTTTTGGTCACCCTAATGATGATCTCACAAACATATGTTCAGGCTCCCAACATGACTTTTTGCCTGAGAAAAGAAACTTCTTTCCTCCTCTACAAGGCTTCTTTTTAGAAAGGGTCCGCAGTCTGTATATATTACATAGTGCGGAAATCTATCATTTTTGCAGGCTGCTCTATGGCTGGCCCACAATATTTCCACAAGATTCTATATAGGCAAGGTGCAGCAGCGTTCCAAAGCTAAAAGAGGAAAGAGGCTTCATGAAGTTTCTAGAAGGGGAATCTTCTAGAATGTGAGGTGGCGTTCGTATGGTTGTGATCCTACTGGTTCTTTTGATTTGGTGGGATCATCCTCATCCCTTTAACCACTTCACCTTCTCCTATATAATCATGGGCTTCTCATGGAAAAGGTTAAGAAAGGTTAAGCAAGATTAAGAAGAGAATTGATGAAAGAATAGGCTGAAAACTGTGTGAAGAATCCTGTTTCTAGTGATGCTTGAGGCCACCATTTTCTCATCAAGATTTTTTGGATTATCTTCATGTGAATTTCAAAGCAAGTGTATGTGTGTGTTGGAATGAAGGACCACTAAAAGGGAACTTGCAACATCAAGGAAATTCGGTTGTATCTTCTACTTTTCATTAATATAATACAGTGGCACGTCTCTTTCCCATAAAATGATTAGTGTTTTATTACATGACTCCTTGATCAAATGTTTAGGTTGTCAGTGAATTCTACTATTGTTGCTTTCACATTGGTTGGTTTGTGTTGTCACAGATCTGATTCCGCAAGAGCATTGGAGTGAAGCAAGGACAACAAAGATATAAGGAAGTGATTCATAAGGTATGTTATCTATTCCTCTTTGGATAGTAAACTCAATGATTGCAACTTAGCATCTTGTTCTATCTCATTTTCTTCTAGATCCAGGTGGATCTAGGGGGATTAGTTCATGTCCGCATCTACCGATTTACCCAATAACACCTATCGAAGGAGGAGCACAAGGCGAACTGGATATCACGATATCTCGTCCCCTTTTTGGGTCCTTTTTTGGATGTGGTAATATGTAATGGGAATGGGACATCGACCCATGGGTTTACCCATGTTTAGGCCTATTTTTTATATATAAATAGATTCTTAGGCAAGATATAAGTAGTGGTGCATCTATGTGACGTGAATGTATGTTAAGTGCAAGTAGAGTCTGTAAGGATGAGTGTTGTAACACAAGGAAGTAGGATCTAACGAGATGTGCAGTTCTTTTGTCCTGTGTGGAGTAAGGGTTTTGAGGCTCTGTGCTTATAACTGATTGACTAAAAACAATAAAGAAGAATAGTTGGTGGACATAGCCCCAGGGTGGGGATGAACCACGTAAATATTTTGTTATGCTGCTTTGTGCTCTGTCTTGATGTGTTCACATGTTATTTTCTAAGTGCTTTGATGTATTTAGATAGATCTACTTATGCTTTTTGTTGATTATATGTGAGAATGCTAGATCTGATCTATATAGCCATGCTTAGTACTTGATCTTCTCGATCTGATCTATTTACCTATGCTAAGTGCTTAAATACATTAGATTAGTGTGGATGTTGTGAAGCCCTATTTTATCAGTGAAGTGGATATTGATTGCATATTGAGGAACTAACGGTGCTAAGTGGTTTATTAAGTAGTATAATCACAGATATGTGTCCCAGCTAAGGTTGCAGACACCTGAGTCTTGCAACCACCCCTGCCTCTACTTCAAGTGAGAATTCATCTGCTTCACAAGTGTTGCTGAAAGGGATGATAGTTAGGGCTTTGTTGGTGTGTTTTTGTAGTGTTGAACCTCAGGTCTAACCTTGTGCCAACAAATGGTTCTATTGCCAGGACCTGAAATAGTGATTGCTGGGAACTGAGAAAGAAGAAGATTTTTGCAAAGATTCGACCTGAGATTGTGAAATATCTATGATTAGATATGTGTCCTAGTGCACAGTATCCTACTCGATTTATAAAGATCAGTGCTAAAGAAATAATCTTGATATGAAGAAAGGAGATCGGATCTGAAAGAAAGAAGCGAGATCTGATAGCTTTGTGCTCTAAGAAAGGTAAAAGTAAGAATTTATAATTAAAAGAGGTAACATCTGCAAGCTCTGTTCTTTGATAAAAGGTAAGAATAGTTAAAAGATTTAGATCTAGAAGCTTTGTTCTCTGTAGAAGTAAGATAAGTGGAAATTTTTGTTTCTAAAGTATGGATCTAGGCATGATTGATAGTTTCTATGCTATATTGAAAACTAGGGTATTAATAGATGAAAGAAGGCTTGATATGAGTAAATATGATAAGAATAGTGAAAGATATGTTATACCTATGCATAGAAAGAATGTTTGGACTAACAAATGTATGCAGGATCCTAGAAAGAAGTTTTTGTAGGTTAGCTACCATGATCCTAGTGCGCAGTACTAGAAAGGATGGGGATCATTTAAAAGAAAGAGAGGATTATCCCTCTATTATAGTTGCAGAAGACTGACACATCTTGCTAAGGAATTCCCTGGGAAAAGACCTGGTTGTCTTTGTTGTAAATCTATGGACCATGAAGTGTTAGATTTCCCTAGAATGGTTGCTAAGATGGAAGAAATGAATCTGAATAAAGAAAACCCTAAGGAAGATCCATAAATGGAATAACCCCAGAAAGAATCAGATAAAGTATTGCTACAAATAAAAAGAACCCTGAATGACCATAGACATGTCAGCCTATCATAGATCTTCAAGGAAAAAGAATGCATTGAAGAAAGAATAGGAGACTTCGACATTGACTATATTCTGGATGAAGAAACACAAGTGAACATCATGACAGAAAGAACTTGGGAAGCCTGCTATGATCCCTTCAATAGGAGGAATAGGACTATTCAGAGGAAAGTTGATAAACCTATGTGGGAAGCTCGCTCACATACCTATGAATGCTAATGGAACTTCGACAGAAGAAGATTTTGAGATTATTTAATTTATTGAAGACAGTGCCCCATTTACCATAT
Organism: Picea engelmannii; assembly: GCA_009831015.1. Lineage (NCBI taxonomy): Eukaryota > Viridiplantae > Streptophyta > Pinopsida > Pinales > Pinaceae > Picea > Picea engelmannii. Next base: position 283,910 of record ML783523.1, on the reverse strand, counting down.
TACTAGGAAAACCTTGGATTGATTGAGATCAAGCCAGAATAAAAGAAGAACAAGAAGTTTTGAAGAAGAAGAAACAAGAGTTAAAAGATTTCATGACCATAAAGATTGCACACTTGATTACAGAACAGGAGAACAGATCGAAGCTATTCAGCACTAGAAACCTAGATATCGAAGCTTCAAGAACATTAGAAGACCCACAGAAAACTGAAGTACCTACCCCATACAAAGAGGAAGATTTCTCTTCTTCATAAGTTGAATTATAAAATATGAATTTTTGCATAACGGGTTTCCCTTATTGCAGAGATTTAGAGATCATAAGATTGCTATGATTTTTTATGTCTTGTTTTTCCTGTAAACAACTCGAAGAGCAGCATAGCCTATCGTTTACGAGAAGCTTTTGGACCAATCCGGTGCGAGTTTCCTTCCTCCGACCAGCTTCAGAGTCATCACACACGAGACAAATTAGGAGCGTTTCCAGGTCAGTTAGTCACTTCTTTGTTACTGTTCATATTAGTAGCTTAGTTTAGATATAAGTTTAGTTAGATTTATATTAGATTGTTTAATTTCAGTAAATATATTAGATTGTTTAATTTCAGTTAGTTTTACTTCTTTTTCATAANAAAAAAAAAAAAAAAAAAAAAAAAAAAAAACACATCTTGTTGTCTTAGGGCAGAAAACACATGAGTTTTACAGGTTTTATTCAAATCTGCTACTTGTAGATATTGTATATTTGTGAATAAGTTGTAGTGCAATTAGTAATTAGATAATTAATTGTTAGAAGGTAGTGTAATAGTAGTTAGTAGATTGTATATAATAGCTAGAGTAGTTAGTATTTAGTTTTAGTTTAATTTAGTAGTTTGTTTTAATTAGATTAGTGTATTAGTTAGTTTTAGTTAGTTAGTTTTATTAGTTTAAGTTAGTTTAGTTTCTTTTAGTTAGTTTAGTTTCTTTTATTTAGTTAGTTTTATTAGTTTTAGATAGATTAGTTAGTTTAGATTAGTTTTCTCTTTGGTTTTATTAGGAACTTAGAGTGGCCAACGAAGCCGTTAAACCCGTCAGGGTGGTTCATTCCAAACGGCTTGGGTTATTGGACAACCCCGGACCGGTTCCACTCTCTCAATTGACGGACGGACAATTTCGCCCGTCAACAAATGGCGCTAGAAGGAGGGCCTGAACTTAATTAATGGC
>ML783523.1:221407-282587 GCA_009831015.1 Picea engelmannii | reverse complement strand
CCTTCCTCTTCTAGAGGAGATTCTTCCTCCAACGAAGGCAATCCACCTTCTCAGCCTTCCACACCCACTACCCCAATGGCAAATCAGAACAACCCTGCTAGACCCTGGTTGGACCAGGATGCTATAGCCGTACCTGGAGCCCAACACCCTTTACCTAAGCACCCAGAGAAATGGCTTCCTAAGTTTGATCCCGATTCAGAACAGATAGCCGAAGATCATATCAAAAAAATTATGTTAGCCATCAGACTCCGCAATGTTGAACACGAAGACGTTGTCTGCAAATTGTTCCCTTATACTTTTGAGGGTAATGCGTCCACTTGGTACTTTGCCCAACAACCCCATACCATAGTATCTTGGGAAAAGTTTGAATCATGCTTTTTGGAAAAATTCAGAGATGGTAAACCTCCAGAAGTCTTGGTCATGGATCTTTCAAGCTTAAGAATGAACCCAAAAGAAAAAGTTAAAGATTTTAATCAAAGATTCTTAACGCTTAAAAATCGAATCCCTGCAGATTCTATGCCTGCTGAGAGCCTTGTAATAGCTTACTACACTAAAGCTCTACATCAAAGTATAGTTATTTGGGTAAAAACGATCTAAAAAGGCCACGTTGTTAGAAGCCTTCGAAGAGGCTACTCAAATTGAAAAAGATATACTTAGTATTAAGGACTCTTCTAGCAACGAAATTGAGACTGTTTCTTCTTCCAAAAAGAAGATTGAAATCCTCCCCAGACCTACACAAAGCAAAACACAACCTGAAAACTCTGATTTGGAAAATTTAACTAAAGTTGTACAAAAATTGTCTAATCAAGTTATAGATTTAAAAATGTCAACTGAAGAAGCTTCCTCGAGTAAAGGACCCTACAAACCTCCTTTCCGAAAGCCTTTTCCCACCAATCGGCCTAATCCAAACCCTGAAGGCTTGAACCTAGAAATTTTGCAATGTGCTCTTCAGACAATTCTAGAAGCCCAAGATAACTTAATGCCTCCTGAAATCCCTCAGGATGAAGTAGAGCAGGAAGCAGTTCAAGAAGAAGAGTCTTCTCCAAACATCTTTGGACACTTATCGGATAGCATTTTTCAAGCTAACTTCGATATTGTTCACCCTTACGATACTAGGAGTAAGACAACAAATAAACCTCCTGCTGAAAACACTACAACTTCACCTCCCAAGCCATCTAAATCAGCAGAAGTTAAACAGAGTAATGTTGGCCCTAAATTAGATTATGATGTTGTTGAAGATCTTAAAAAATTAAGGGCTAACATTTATATTTATGAGTTATTGAAGTTTCCATTTTTGTTACAGAAGATGTTGCAAAATATTTCAGAAAATGGCAAGAATGGTAATTCAAATGGCAATAAGGTTGTGAAAAGCAAAGTATCGCAGAAGACTTCCACTAAAAACAATCCTGATCCTCAAGATAAAGGAAGCCTTCCCGTAACTCCTGTAAATAATGTAAATAATGTAAACAATGTAAATAATGTAAATAATAATGTAGATAAAGTAGCATTAGAGAATTTGAGTAAGAAACCACAAGCTACTACTCTAAATACTCGCAAGAACGTACCTCCTTTTCTTTTAACTTTCGAAATCTTCAACAGAAATGTGCATAATTGTATGGTTGACTTAGGAGCATCATCAAATGTGATGCCTTGGTCTGTCTGCCAAAAGATTAACACTGAAGTGGAACCATCTTCTTTGAAAATCATACAACTTGATCGATCAGATGTTAAAGTTATAGGCGAACTAACCCAAAGGTTCATCAGGTTATTGATATAATTGTGGTCGATATTCCCGAAGTGTATGGTCTGTTTTTGAGCAGGGACTGGTCGGAGCAGCTACACGGTTACTTCGCTACAGACTGGTCTCACTTATGGCTTCTAGAAAATGGTAAGCCTAAAAAGATCAGAGTGAATCATGAGCGTTACCTTAAGTTCACGGTCACGGATTTGAACGGCCCAAATGAACCATACGCACCTCCTGCTGATTCACTTGAAGTCAAAGGGATGGACACCTACTTCAGAAATTTCATGGCTGAATTTTCACCTATCAACAATCCAGAACAACAGTCCGAGATCATAGCATATGCACAGCCAACAGTTTCTTTGCAACAGTCCCATGAGCCCGATGGAAATCAAATTTGGTCTTTATATTTCGACAGTGCCAAGTCTAAAGAAGGAGTTGGTGCAGGCTGCATCATTATTGATCCAGCAGGTAACAAGACATTATTGGCTTGTAGACTTGAATTTGAATGTACTAACAATATTGCAGAATATGAGGCTTTACTACAAGGTCTCAGAAAAGCCTTGGACATGAACATTCAAAATCTGGTTCTATTCAACGACTCTGAAATAGTGGTTAGACAGGTAAAAGACTCTATACAGTGTCTTTCCCCGCATCTCAAAAGTTACCAGTCTGAGGTATGGAGTTTGATGAACAAATTTTCTGCTTTTAATATAAATTCCATTCCTAGACTAAATAATGTTGAATCAGATCTACTAGCTAATGTTGCCTCTAAATTTCTTCCTGCAGAAGGCCTATCCCCAAACGCATTCTCCGTGGAGCTATTGTTTCGACCATCTGTTCCAGACAATATCACAAACTGGAGAGTATTTGACGATGATCAACAAATCATTAAATTTCTGCATATGGAAGAAACCTTTCAAGGCGCAGTGATAGATGAACAAATGCACAACGACAATTTGCACGACTTTACGGTAATACCTGATCCGAAATCTCCTGAAGCTGTATCGGACATGGTAAATTTCATACCCAAATCTGTTGTTAGACTAGAAAAGTTTTATGATTTTGAAGATAAATTTAAAAAGACGGTCAATTGCAAAACCAATAGTTCCTCATTATCTTACGAAAAAGTCAATTTAGGGACTAGTGAAAATCCTCAGTGTATCAACTTAGGCTTGGGATGTTCTAGACAAGAAAATGTTGCTTTTGTTAAATTATTTAAAGAATTCAAGGATGTCTTTTCATGGACTTACGACGACCTTAAAACGTTTTATCCTAACATTATACAGCATGTCATCCCGATGAAACCCCAAACCTTACCCTTCCAACAGAAATTGAGGAAAATGCATCCTAAACTAGAACCGACCGTACAAAAAGAATTGAATAAACTCCTTAGTGCTAAAATAATTTTTCCTGTTAGACACACTCAATGGGTATCCAACCTCGTCCCGGTTCGGAAGAAAAACGGGGAAATTCGACTTTGTGTCGATTTCTGAAACCTCAACAAAGCGTCTGACAAAGATAGTTATCCTGTCCCTCCCATGGAACAGATTCTTCAACAAGTATCTGGTTCCGAGAGACTATCCTTACTAGATGGTTTCTCTGGATACAACCAAGTCTTGATGTCTCCGTCAGACCAACTAAAAACTACCTTCCGTACTCTGTGGGGAACTTATGATTATCGCAAAATGCCCTTTGGATTGATTAATGTTGGTGCTACCTTTCAGAGAGCAATGGACATTGCTTTTCGAGGCTTAATCAATCACTCTGTAGCAGTCTACTTAGATGATGTGACCGTTTATTCTAAAAACAAAGACGATCATCTAACTCACTTACGAGTTGTTCTGCTACGATGTTGTAAATACGGCATCTCCTTGAACCCCAAGAAGTCTATTTTTGCAGTAGAACAGGGTAAATTACTAGGATTCATTGTGTCTAGTGATGGGATGATTATTGACCCCGAGAGGACTCAAGTCATCACTAAACTCCCCCCACCTAAATCCAAGAAATCCATGCAGTCTTTCCTAGGCCAGATTAATTTCGTGAGAATATTTGTCCCCAGTTTCTCTGAAATGGTCAGGCCTCTCCAGAATCTGATTAAGAAAGACATCCAATATCACTGGGGACCCACCGAAAACCAAGCTTTTAATGACATAAATAAGGCCATAATAGACGCCTCGTCTCTCATAAGCCCTAATTTCTATCAAGACTTTACACTCTATAATTTTGCCTCTGATCGTTCCTATGCCGCAGTCCTAACTCAGAAGAATTTCGAGAACAACGAAGTACCCATCACCTTTATGAGATCTGCTTTCAAAGGTGTTGAACTTAACTACCCGGTAGTCGATCGGCAAGCCTATACTATTTTCAAAGCAGTTAAGCATTTCCGGTCCTATCTTTTGAATTCAAGGACGAAGGTCATTGTCCCCTACCATGCCGTAAGGAACTTGTTAGTGCAAAAGGAGTTAGGAGAGAAGAGAGCCAACTGGGTCACCTCCTTATAGGAGTATGCCTTAGAGATCCCCCCATCACAGATTGTGAGAGGCCAAGGTTTGTGTAATTTGGTTATTGATTCAGAAATAGAACAACGAGTGGATAGTGATACGTCAAACCTAGAACAACGCGATCAAAGTTTGATTTGTTGCACACAAAACCTCACAAGTCCTTGGTACGACAATATTATATTTTGTCTTGAACATGGATCAGCACCCCGTCACCTTGACCCTGCCAAGAGAAGAGTGTTGAGACTAAAGTCCGCCTCCTTTCATCTAGTTAATGGTATACTGTTTCGTCAAAATTTTGACGGCGTACTGATGCGTTGCCTCGAAAAAAGACGAAGCAGAAAAAGTCTTGCTTGAGTTGCATGCAGGAGAAGCTGGTGGTCACTTCGGTGGCGATACCACTACTCATAAGGTTTTAAGAGCCGGTTACTACTAGCCCATGCTTTTTAGGGACGCCCATGTTTTGTGTCGCAAATGTATCATCTGTCAGAAAGCATCAGGACAGTTGCAAAAACCAGCCTTTCCCTTGCAACCCGTTTCAGTCGATTCTCCTTTCCAACAATGGGGACTTGATATCATAGGTCCTATTAACCCTCCATCCTCACAAAAACACAAGTATATTATGACAACCACTGATTACTTTACTCGATGGTCCAAATCCGTCGCGCTAAGAACTGTTAACACAAGTCAGGTGATTGCTTTTCTGAACTTGAATATCATCACTCGTTTCGGTATCCCTGATTGTCTAGTCTTCGATAACGCTTCATACTTTTCTTATCTAGAGATGAGTGAGTTTTCTTTGGAGAAAGGAATAAATCTTAAGTATTCTACTAGTTACTACCCCCAGGGCAATGGCTTAGTAGAATCAACAAACAAAAACTTAATCAAAATCGTCAAGAGAACCGTGGCTGAAAATAACAAGAACTGGCACAATGCACTACTGAACGCACTGTGGGCTGATAGGGTAACACCCAAAGCCACTATAGGTAACTCCCCTTTTTTCCTCGTTTATGGCAGAGAAACCATTCTGCCACCTCACATTATTCTTCCTTCGCTTCAATTGTCACAAAAATTCCAAGAAGAAGATTGTCCTCCTTTAGAAATCCGCATTAACGCTTTGATGAAGTTAGAATAAGAAAGAACTCAAGCTAAGCGTAAGTTAGACCAACATCAACAATTGATTAAAAGCTGGTTCGATTCTAATTCCACTTCTGATAGGAAATTTGAAGTAGGCGATCTCGTCTTAAAGTGGGACAAACCACACGAGGAAAGGGTGAGCACACCAAGTTTCAAAATTTATGGCTTGGGCCATTTTTAATTGCTGAAAAGTTGGGTCCTAGTTCCTTTCGATTATAGAATCTTGAAGGGCAGCTTGACACCTATCCGGTGAATGGTCAAGCCCTGAAAAGATACTTTGCTTGATAACTACCCCTGTATATTATGTAAATATTTCATTTTTGTTTGTATTTTCGTTTGCTTTCTGTTTTGGTTTTGATTTGAATTGATCAGTTTTTTGTGTTTTTTGAAAAATATGCATACCTGTGCACTGAGCCATTCAGACTAAGACCATAAAAAAAATTCTCCGCTGAAATAACTTCTGAAAGATTGTACAGACATCAGTGATATAGTTCTAAAATTGATATTTATGCTGGAAAATTTTGTTGTTTGAAAGAAGTTTACTGATTTCAATCTCTGAGCAAAGTTTGTCATGATCATCTATTATCTTTTTACGCTGTCCCTTTTCCGTAAAGGAAAGACTCAAAAGATGTCTCCCTGTCAGAGGAAGTTGTTTTTGTAAATAAAACATTTCTGGAGCTGAATAAAGGACAACGTTAAAAATTCTGATGAGGTCTAAAAATATGTTAAAAATCAAGATTATCAGCGTCACCCCGCTCAGCTATATATTTACAAAAAAGAAAAACAAAATAAAAATATTAATAAGAGTTGTGGGAAGTGCTTGTAAACCCGCCGGGATATTGAACAGGTCCGCTGGCAGCGGGTAAATGCAAGCATGGCACCAAGACAACTTTGCCGGGGTACTGAACAGGCCTGCTGGCAGCGAAGCAATGTCAGGTACATGAAAATCTGTAAAAAATATAAGAAACCTATTTAATGTCCTCTATTCTGATCTAGAACTTCTTGATAGGATACAGATGTCAGAGTGGGTTAAATGGCAACCCTGTCGAGGCTATGGATGCCTGCTGGCAGCAGTGGCCATGCCAACAGTATTGAAGATTTTATCATCAATATCGTGACTTGCTGATCTTAAGACTGTTATTAGTTTTCATCTTTTAAAACATCACTGGAAAAGATGGTAAATGATGATGTTTGTACGATTTTCTGGTTGTTGTTTTTGAGATGAAATTTTCTTTGTATTCTAATCTGAATTTATTTCTTTTGACAGAGATAACTACTTCTACCAGTGTGTCGCCATTGTTGGCAGCCAATTCAATTTTTTCAATTTCCCTATAAAGCTGCCTACACCTATGTTTTCTGAACTTCAAATTGTCGTCGCATTTTGCAAATAGACGATATTTTTCATTCTTTGGGAAATTTGTAAATTGGTCTCCATTTATTTTCACGACTGTAAGCATGAAAACCCCTCTATCGTTATTTGAACTGTCGTGATTGATATTCTAAAAGGCACTTATCATTATGTTGCTGAATGGATTTTCGAACTATGCCTATTTGGACAATTTTAATTGGTTGCATAACTTGATTTTTATTTTTAAGGCATTGAACATGAAAGTTATGTTTTTTTTTAAACCACCCTAGTCGTTGAATTACATAGGGGTCATGGTTTAATTTTGGTTTTTATATTTATGATGTGATCCTTATTGTTATAATTCTTGCCTTGTCGATTTTATGAAAACAATTGTCACAATGTTTAAAACCTTTGATTGAAATGTTTGATTATGATGGCGCGTTGGTTAAACATATGGGTTTCATTTCACATTGAATATTCATGGTTTGATTATTATGATGTCTCATTGGTATATCGTTTATCATTTTGATTTTTGGGTCGGCCGAATAGTATGATATGGTTTTATGCTTTGATTGATGGAACAGAGGATTAATTTGGCGGTTGTACTTTGTAATTAATATTCTCCATGGTAGTGAATAATCCCACCACCCTCGCATGTGCACATTAATGCCTCCCCTTTCATCGTTCATAGTGGTTGCACCGAATGACTCTACTCTATGTGCTGGTGTTTTCGACCCAAACCCTTACCATGCGCTCGCACCATGGCTCTAGTCGTGAGGGCTGAACCGAATGGTAGCCAGGCTCTATTGATGTTTGACAGTGTCTGTGATGACCTTGAGGAATTTGGATGGCTCCTGTTCATACATAAATTTGATGGTTTTAACCTCTGCGTTGCTAGGAAATTCACATTTACATTTGATGGCTGTTGAGCCAAGGTCAGCGATGTCCAATTGCAAATTGACAAGCATTTTCTCAGTTTAGTTATGGGTTTGCCTGCCACTGGAAAACGATGGTCCAAGAATTGCAAAGTGGAAGAGGTCCCTTGGACTCTACTCTTCCAGTCACGTAAGGTTAGCTCATGTGATAAGGGTTTGCCCGTGACCATGCTGAAGCAGCGTTGGCATGAGTTGCTGATGATAGTCAAACAATTCATTACTTGCGAAGGTTGGTATGGTTTTGTTTTCTTGTACCACCTTCGTGTGCTTATGGTTTTCATGGGTTTCAAGCTTAATATTCCATACTATCTGCATAGAAGCCTGTTCAAAATGTCTAAAAAGTTCAAAAAGAACCAGGCTGATAGCAGCCTTTTTCACTATGGACTGGTTAAAATGATTGTAGTTTATCATTTGGGGTTAAACCGAGATTGTTGGAATGTTTTTCTTGCGCGCAATGGTTTTGAGGATTCGAATCCTCCACAGGTTGACAAACCTGTGGTGACCGAGAGAAAACCTATACCCCCAGTACCCCATAGTGTCCTTTTACCTAAACCCTTACCCGATTTACCTATCGACCTACCCCACTCTGTGACCAAGGATGTCGAATCTGTTAAGCCCGTAGGCAAGAATCCCAAAGACAAACCTATTACAAATGCCAAAGGCAAAAAGAATGCCCGTCTAATTTCTTGGATGGCAAGGAACAAGCTGAAACTTCCTGTCAACCTTGATCCTATCATTTTAAGCGAGGACTCTGATTCAGAGGTTGAACGATTTTTGGCAAGTGAATATCCCTATTCGGAAGGGTTGTGTGCCAAACCCTCATACGACTCCGTGACAAACCTGCCACCTTGTTTGCAAAATGACCCTAATTACCCAGGAATTAAGCTGCCTTGTGAAACCACCGATCACGCATCAAAACCCTCTCTTGCTCTGTCGAAGCCTGCAATACCACCCTGTGATCAATGCGGCTTATGGTTAGAGAGATATTACCTTGATGTACCGATGCTACAGTCAAAGATTAAATCTTTTGAGGACTAGGTTACACTGCTTACCTGTCAAAAGGCTGAACTACAGACCACTGATAAGAGACAGAGAACGACAGGCTCCATTTTGTTTAAAAATGTGGAATCGGCCACGACTGTGGTGAATTCTAAGCTGGTGCAATTGGATAGCCTCATCACACAGGTATGGAAAATATCAATAATTTTCATAAATAATATAGGTTATGTAACAATTCGAATTCGGTTATTAAACAACTCTGTTCACATCATTACATGGCTCTGTTACATTGCATGCATTCTATATATGGATTGGTTTTGAATAGAAACACATTTTAATTCGATTTACGATTTGATTATGCTCAGTATAGAAATCAATATATTTTGATTGGATTTGAGTAAATCTTCGTGTGAATTCATTTGATTATTTGCCTTCTGATGAATTGGTTTGTAAAGGAAATTTTTCATATTTAGTTTGAAACACAATCATGCTCAGATTTGGTTTAATTGTGATCCGTGTGCTATAGTTATTGATTGAGTTTGATTGTTACGATGCTTTTCTATATTTGATTGATTCCAAGTTAATCAATCCTGTTTGCTTACCGTACAAATCGAAATCCATTACAAACCGTTCTTGATTAATCCTGTCATGATTTTGGTTATCTAACGATTATCGTTTGAATTCGTTTTTAACCTAAATCGCTTGCTTACGGTTATCATAATAATCCAGTTTGATTCACATGGTATAGCGAAAGGTTTCCGATTTGTTTTGTGTTCGATTAAGTATCAAAACGGTTTCATAATAGATGGATTTGATTTTTTGAAGAACAGTTATGATCCTGATACATGTGATCTCATTTATCCGACTTATGGTTATGATTGAAACAAAGCATTTCTATTCTTTGCATTCGGTTAAATGATATGAATTGTGTTGGTATATTGTTACAGCTATAATGATTGGAATTTGATTCTGTTGGATTGAATCGTATCCTTGTTTAACAGTCATTCATGATATATTTCACTATCAATTTCAATCGGATGAGAAACAATCTTATTTAGTGTTCGATTATAGCTCTGAACGCCCAATTTTGTGGTAACAGAACAACAGAGTATTCCCATCTCTGTATACAGTTGAATCATTTTGATCATGTTCAATGTTGAATGATAAAATTACTCTGATCTCAATGATTCATTTTTTAGTTATTTCTTGGATAATGATTAATTTTAATTCCTTAAAAAGATTTGAATTAATGTCAATTCTGATCTTGTATGCTATTTTAGACTAGCTACAGAATCAGATGATTCTGTAGCTAAGTTTGTAGAATCAATTTTTTATTGTTTTTCTCATGAAATATCTTTCTAACTTGAAATGTTTGGTCTATTGCAGATCAATTTGAAATTACAGTGGATATGAGGAGCAGTTAGGGGATATTTCAAAGATTTCACTTGCATTTTAGTTTCCTAAGTTTAGTTGATTTTGGGATATCTCCCAGATTATGTAAAACAGTTTGATATTATCCACAGGGAGGTTTTACCCTGTGGAGAGACTTATATATACTTATGATTTTTGTAATAATGTTGATCCTCATTCGTGGGAGAACAAGGATATGGAATTTTAATACAAACTGAGGCAGAATTTGGTGTTTTGTTACAGCTTTAGCTTCTCATTATATCAATATTTTGTTTCATGTTGTGTATATCAATTTGTAATTGGTTAATGACTACTTTAGCTATCTTGATGTGTTGCAAATGATATAATTGAATCATTGTTATCCATATCTGGTTTCTTCTAAGTGTTTAAAGAACATAGCAATTGTTGATTCAGTTTGTGAACGACATATTTCTCTTCTTCATAAGTTGAATTATAAAATATGAATTTTTGCATAACAGGTTTCCCTTATTGCAGAGATTTAGAGATCATAAGATTGCTATGATTTTTTATGTCTTGTTTGTCCTGTAAACAAATCGAAGAGCAGCACAACCTATCATTTACGAGAAGCTTTTGGACCAATCCAGTGCGAGTTTCCTTCCTCCGACCAGCTTCAGAGACATCAAACACGGGACAAATTAGGAGCGTTTCCAGGTCAGTTAGTCACTTCTTTGTTACTGTTCATATTAGTAGCTTAGTTTAGATATAAGTTTAGTCAGATTTATATTATATTGTTTAATTTCAGTAAATATATTAGATCGTTTAATTTCAGTTAGTTTTACTNCACATCTTGCTGTCTTAGGGCAGAAAACACATGAGTTTTACAGGGTTTATTCAAATCTGCTACTTGTAGATATTGTATATTTGTGAATAAGTTGTAGTGCAATTAGTAATTAGATAATTAATTGTTAGAAGTTAGTGTAATAGTAGTTAGTAGATTGTATATAATAGCTAGAGTAGTTAGTATTTAGTTTTAGTTTAATCTAGTAGTTTGTTTTAATTAGATTAGTGTATTAGTTAGTTTTAGTTAGTTTGTTTTATTAGTTTCAGTTAGTTTAGTTTCTTTTAGTTAGTTTAGTTTCTTTTATTTAGTTAGTTTTAGTTAGTTTTATTATTTTTAGATAGATTAGTTAGTTTAGATTAGTTTTCTCTTTGGTTTTCTTATGACCTTAGAGCGGCCAACGGAGCCGTTAAACCCGTCAGGGTGGTTCATTCCAAATGGCTTGGGTTATTGGACAACCCCAGACCGGTTCCACTCTCTCAATTGACGGACGAACAATTTCACCCGTCAACAAAGCCCCAGAGGGAACTTTGCAAAAATAAAATTTGCAGCATTAGAGCTTCGTCGGGATATCAGAATAGTGACACATGGCACTTCGCCATGACGAAGCAACATAGCCGTTAGGGACATTATAACCATTCAATCGATGCTCTGAATGGGAAGAAAGGAAATTATGGTTCATCATCAAAACATTGGACCATGCCATAATGGACCGAACAAGAGTTAATGGATACCTCATGCCCATTGCAAGTGAACCATTGTCAATTTCCCTCTTTATCCTGCCACGCCACCCACCGAGAATACTATTTCCAATTGAGAATTCGAGCCCACAGATTAAGCCGAGTTTATAAAGTGATCATTGCACTCTTTCTTTCTATCTCAATATTGTGTCCAAGTTGTTCCCTAAACCTGCGATTGTTAACCCCGAGTGCGTATGTCGGAAGAATTGAGTGCTACAGAGAAAGTTGTTGAAGAATATTTGATCGACCTGATGACTCAAAGAGTCATGTCAGAGAGAGGATTATCCATAGGTGTACAAGAATCATCCATGAGAGGACTTCCAGCCTCTCTGTCAACTGCTCGATCTAGACCATCCCGACCAACCGATGAAAAGTAAACTAAGCACAGAGACGACCCCACGAATGCTAAGTTGATTTTGAACATTTTACCCACCTACCTAACATCTCTGAGTGGTGCAATCAATCGAGACAGTGTGCCCAGAGAATTTGAGTACGCTTTGGTCACTGCGTACCTCTCGAAGGGGATATGCGCAATTCACGCAGAACAAGAAAATATTGCAGCATTGAAGTTTAGTGACTTCAACCTTGGCGACAGGAAGGTCTACAACATGCTCGCCCCACATAAATACCTGACCAGAAAAAAGGGAAAGAATTCGAATATAGTTCCCCAGTCATGGACTATGAACCTCGCGTAGTCCACACTCCTCAATGTCATGAATATTCCTCACTTTGGAAGGCACCAAGAAGTGAATGCATGCGTCAATATGTTGTTGTCCTGTTACCATGGTAGATACTTGTGGTTAAATATTCATATCAAAATGGATCCGACATTGATAAATCAGATCACAGGGCTAAGTATGTAAGGAGCCGACCCACAAGATTTCTACCTTGGAAAATCCATGGATCGTGCTCTCGCACAAAGGATCAAGGAAACTTATGGATATGTCAAGAAGGGAATGCGAGGCTACAAGGTAGATTCTATCCAAAGCAACACAGTGCACCTTGCCTGTCAGTTCATCGTAAGAAAGTTAGTTCACAAGAACCGACCCACCCAAGTGACTGGATTTTTAGTCAACCTCGCAGGAAAGTGCGTGGAGGGCCTACAAATGTATTGGGTGAAGTACCTTTTTAACCAGTTGGAACTAGATTGCAGGGAAGTGCAAGATTAGGGCTATGAATTCCACTTCAGTTGGATTTTGATCATGATCGCTTTCATCACATGGGAGATGTCGGAAGGTGCGACCTTCTCAGACATCGAGCCCTTTGAACCTCTGGCCACGAAGTTCAGTACACTGTGGTATTCCAGTGACATGAACAATAAATGGTAGTCAAATGCCATATTCTACACATATTACAACCAACTGAATACAACCATCTATTCTGAGCCTCACATCACGCCAAATACTCTCCATAGGTTTCGACCTTTAATGAAATTCAGCGTGGACCGCCATTTCATTTATATTACAACACATGTTGACAAGCACAAGCAATAACTTCAGTCTTACTACAAGCTAATAGAGGAGGACTTAGAAGAGATTACTAAATATTGGTCGATGAACCTCCTCATTCCAGCAGACCCTGCGGAGATGTCCGACATTGACAGTCCAAAAGCAGTGCATGATACACCTGGACCCAACAAGACAAAGAAAAACGAAGAAGCCCAAGATGTAAGTAGTACCTCAACGAAGACTTCTTCCATATCACCTGTGCAAGGAGGAGATGGAAGAGAGATAGATGGTGCAGAAGTTGAAAGAAGAAAGGAGAGGTTACACCAACTAGAGACGAGGAGGATCCCTCTAAGAAAAGGAAGGTTCCCCCCCCCGAAGCCTTCTTCCTAGAAGAATTCAAAAGCCTCTATGAACAAAATGTAGACTACTCTCACCTCATATGACTTCAATTTCATCGTAGTAGCCCTGAAAGATGATTCATTGGAGATAGAAGAGAAGAAAGAGGCTCAACAAGAGGAGATATACAATCAAATTAAGGTTGAACTTCAATGGGTGCAACAAGAACTATAGTCCAACCACGCAGTTTCCACTGTGCCTCTGCCATTGGAAACACCAGAACTAGGAGATGAGTCATCTCAACTCCACCGAATTGTTTATACAGTCGAAGCTCTCCTTCGACAAGCATAGGAGGAAACAGTGCAAGACACCCAGGCTTTAGCACAAGTACAATAAGACCTTCTAGAGAAATGCAGTGTTGCAAAATGGGAAAATATTTCTCTCCAAGCAAAGTGGGATGAAGAAAGAGCACAATTGTAGTAAAGAAAGGAACAGTTGCTCGCGGAGCAACTCAAAGTAAAGGAAAGGGTCAACAGATCACTTCGCTCTGTGACAGTTATCAAAGTAAAGACCGAGGAGAGAGTCCCATAGTAGGTGGCACAACTTGAAGAAGTGATTTAGCAAATACAGCAACGCATAGCATATTTGGAGCTACACATAGTGCCTAAGACCCTGCAAGATGTAAGAGATCAAAGGGAAGCAACCTCCAAGAGTGTAGTTGAGAGACTGAAAGATCTTGCCCTGGAGTGCAAGAAGCTAAGTAATCATAGCACCCAAACATATGAGAATCTCGCTGAGAATCCAGAATTGGAGGCACTGGAGTCACAGCTCTAGGAAGTGAAGCAACATGCAGACACACTACAGGCACAGTTAAAGGCCCTGTCAACTGTAGACAGAATGAAGAGATCTCAAGAGAAACGCACCGCCCAACAACAGATCCATATGATTCAAAGAAAAGTTATGGAAGTAACTCAATGGCTCCAACCTGTGCAAGATAAGGCATGCCAATTGTTCACAGAGGTTGAAAGTTGAGGAGAAGATCTAGAACAGGTTGTCAATACAATAGAAAAATGCCTAGAAGGGTCAGTGAATGACATAGTAATCTAGGAGTTCACCGAGCAAGAAGTCATAGAAAAGCAGTAGGTCGAAGCAGCTCAAGCCAAACTTGAGGCATTCGAAGTAGAACTAATTAGACCATAGTGACTCAGGATGAGTGACAGGTGAGTGTTGGGGGCCTGTTGGCCCTTGACCAAGTTTTGGGATATTCTTGGTCATGTTGACCTATTTTTGTACTTCAACATCCCGTCGAAGGAGGAGCGCAAGATGAAGCAGAGATCACGGGATATCGGCCCCTTTTGGGGTCCTTTTTGGGATGTGGTAATATGTAACAGGAATGGGACATCGGCCAATGGGTTTACCCATGTTTAGGCCTATTTTGTATATATACATAGATTCTTAGGCAAGATAGAAGTAATGGTGCATCTATGTGATGTGAATGTATGCTAAGTGCAAGTAGAGTCTGCAAGTGCTTAGTGCATGACTATAAGAGACTTGCAGAGATAAGTGCAGGTCCTTGTAGAATATTGTGGAAGGTTGAGTGCTATAATACAAGGAAGAAGGATCTAGTGAGCTGCGCAAATCTTCTCTTCCGTGCAGAGTAAGGGTTTTGAGGCTCTGTTCTTGTAACTGATTGACTGAAGACAATAAATAAGAAGATTTGGTGGACGTAGCCCCAGGGTGGGGGTGAACCACGTAAACACTGTGTTATGCTGCTTTGTTCTCTGTCTTGATGTGTTCACATGTTATTTTCTAAGTTCTTTGATGTATTTAGATATATCTACTTATGCTTTGTGCTTATTATATGTGAGAATGCTAGATCTGATCTATATAGCCATGCTTAGTGCTTGATCTGCTCGATCTAATATATTTACCTATGTTAAGTTCTTAAATACATTAGATTAGTGTGGATGCTGCGAAGCCCTATTTTATCAATGAAGTGGATATTTATTGCATATTGAGGAACTAACGATGCTAAGTGCTTTATTAAGTAGTATAATCACAGATATGTGTCCCAGCTAAGGTTGCAGACACCTGAGTCTTGCAACCACCCCTGCCTCTACCTCGGGTGAGACTTCATCTACTTCATAGGTGTTGTTGAAAGGGTCGGTAGTTAGGGCTTTGTTGGTGTTTTTTTGTAGCATTGAACCTTGGGTCTGCCCCTGTGCCAACAACTTCCCTGGATGCTTCATGAACTTGATATCATATACCAGTACCAGATATCCTTGCCTAAATTCTTTTTTCTTGATATGCATGTCATGGTAGGCCTTTTCGCGTTCCTTCTAAACTTGTTGATGGAATCATGTAATAAATCATTCTTCCTCTAGTTCGACCAACTGCGTGAACCTCTCTTCGATAGCACTAGGGTCATCCATATCTGTAAAGGTGTTGATTCTTAAACTAGGGACCAAGTATTCCATCGGGACAACTACTTCTAGACCATAAACCATCTTGAAGGGGGTCTGCATTGTCAACTTTTTGCAAGTAGTTCTATAGGACCATAATATTGTTGGTACTCTCAAATCCTAGTCATCCTTGTTCAAACTACAAATATTTTCTAGTGTTGTCTCCAAGATCTTATTGAATGATTCAACTGTCCCATTCTCTTGTGGATGGTAGGGTGTGCTCTTCTGATGATGGACTGCAAATTCCTTAGTCAAGGCCTCAATGGTTTTATTAATAAAATGTGTACCTTGATCACTCATGAGGGTCTTTGGTCATCCAAACCTGGTTATGATGTCATCAAATATGAAATACAAAGTTGTAGTTGCACTACAGTCCTTAACTTCTCTTGCTTCTGCCCATCTGGTCAAATACTTTGTCACAGTGATGATGTATCTAGATCTTGTGGGCTTCCCTAGTAGGTTTATAGGTCCCATGAAGTCAATGGCCCATTTCTCAAATTCTTGTAAGTTTAGTTGGGGTGTTAATGGCATGTCATCTCTTCTAGATCGTTTCCCAATTCTTTGGCATACATCGCAGGCTATGTAGTAGTCTTTAGCATCCCTGTGTAAAGTAGGCCACCAAAGGCCAGCTCTAAGAACCTTTTGTGTTGTTTATTTTTCAGCATAGTGTCCTCCTGTGATGCCTTCATGAGATTCTTCTAAAATCAATGGTATTTTTGTTTCCATGACACATCTTCTCAGGATCTCATCAGGTCCCATCTTACATAGTTGTTCAGCTATAAGTGAAAAATCTGCAGCGCGCACTACCAGTTGTTTGACTGAAGTGGGAAGGGGTAAATCAACTATAATGTAAATATTAGATGGATCTACCAACAATCCCTACTTACACACAATATGGCCTAAAATCACTCCAAAGGGTGAAAAGAAGATGCACTTCTTCAGTTTCAGGGAAATCTAACATTGCCTGCACTTATCCAACATTAGTCTTAAACATTCAATATGATTTTGCAATAAACTAAAAACGGTCCAATCATCAAAGTATGCTTCCATAAATTTATGTAAAAACTCCTTGAATGCTTCAACCACCACCCTAGAAAAGATGGCTGGTGAATTATTCAATCCAAACGACATCACTGTATACTGGTAGGATTCCCATTCTATGGAAAATGTGGTCTTATGGCAATCTTCTTTGGAAATCCTGATCTGATGGTATCCTGAAAAGCCGTCTGTAAAAGAATATATCTCCTATCCTCCTACATTATCTAACACTTAATCAGTAAATGGTGTAGGGAATGGGTCATGTAAACAGGCATCATTCATCTTCCTGAGATCTACGCAGATCCTAGTTTCTCTGGTCTTCTTATCCTGTACCACCATAGGGATAATCCATTATGACTCTTCAACAGGTTCTATGATTCCTACTTCCAACATTCTGTCTAGTTCAATCTTCACTTTCTCCTTATATTTAGGGTTCAATATGTAAGGTATTTGTTTAACTGGCCTTGCATCTGGTTTCAAGGGGATCTTCATATCTCCCATGGGCCCTTTAATTCCCTTCATATCAGTGAACTTGGTTGGAAACAAGTCCTGATATTCGTGCAGTAACTCTGTGATCTTATCAATAGTATCATCATCCCAGTAATATCCAACATTAGCAAGCTTAGGTGCTTGCTCTGTTCCAATATTAACTTTCTTGATTTTGATTGGCTATTCAATACAAGGTAGTTCGACTCCTGGTGCTTCTATGTTTCTCTGTCCTTTTGTTTTTGCAATGTTAATCTTCCTAGGATCATCGTATTCATCGACATTAATATTGTAACATCCTTGCAATTTATGAAGAGGTATAGTTCATTCATCTTCTTCTTGCTCCATAGGGAGACTAGGGGCTTCCTCAAATACCTTTTGTCTTAAAACCTATAAATCTTGATCTACCATAGGGTACTAACTTTCAAACAACAATGTAGCTACAAAGTTCTGTATCATACCTTTCGAATCTGGAGTGGTGAGGCGTCATTCTGCTTCAAGGTACCAGTTGATAAGCATTATTTCTAGAGTATTGATGAATTTATGCACCCAAAACTCTTGAGGAATGTAGCTCCAGGCCTCCTCACAACTTTGCACATGGTCTTTCGGGCGTCTTTGACCTGTGTACCTAACTTCGCATCCTTTGAATTGTTCTGAAAATCGTGTTGTCATCAAAGTGTGAAATTGTATCCAGTTTGAAATGTTCCTTTTATGTGTTCCCCACCATCTTGCTAGAGTAGATTTCAAAGCCTCGTCTAGTTCCAGCAACCTCTGTTTTGCTGGTACCATTTCCTCAAATTCTAGTAAAAATGTTTCTAAGTGATTCAAACCATCAAATGTGGGCAGGTTACTTACTTATGTGTCGATCCAGTGAACTTCCTTGGTTAATATGGCACATCTTCGCACAAAAACTTCATACATATTGTTCTACCAGTTCTCCATTGCTTCTTCTGAGTCGGATGAGCATGTGTTGTCACTTTACCAGCTTAGGTTCCCATCTGTTGTAGGATTAATGTAATCCTGTTGTCTTGCGGTCAATTTGTATATATTCTCTAACTCATATGCATGGTTTTATTCTCTGATGGACTCTATGTAACTAGGACCTTCATCGGGATCCAAAGGTTTGATGACCCTAAGGCCATCACCTCCAAACGTCATTCTTATTTTCTTCAAATCAACAACAATAGAATTTTTGAAATCCCAATCAATTCCTAATAGCGTGGGATAAGGACAACTATCATCGACTATCTCAATCACCTCGAAGTCCACAAATGTTCTGACCCCATCGATGTCCATAGGGACATGTTCTAGTCTTTCGAAGGAGCTTACAGCCTGTTGATTGGCCATCCTAAGCCTGATGGGGGAATATATCAACTTATTTTTTCCCATTAGTTCCCAAGTCTGCTTTGTCATAACATTGACCTTCGATCCTAAGTTGAGGACCACATAATCTATATCATATTCTCCAATTTCAGCATTAGGGTGTATATCCTTATTTGTTCTTCTCTTTTTGGATAGTTGATGTACTGCTTTATTTAGTAGAGGATCTACCTTTCCTAGCTCATACTATCTGATCAAGTTTTGGAGCTCTTGTACAACGGTCTCATCCTTTATCAAATTAACGCAAGTGCATAAAAATTCCATGAGCTTGCTTACCTCTTTTCCTTCTCTGGGTGAAATGGATTGATCAAAGGCCAGAGGCATTCCACATTCTCTCACTTCTGGTTGTGCTTTTGATGAAGAGGAATGATCTCTTCTAAACTATTTTCTTGCCTCTTCAAATGTATGCTTCTCTCTCTTTGGGTCAAACTCTCATTTCTTCTCTGCATCTTTTCTGACTCCTGATTATTCTATAGTCTTCCCTAGAGTCACCCTATCTTATCCTGTAGCAACACCTCCTCTAGTGATAAAATTGACTCTAGGATCTGCTCCGTGAGGTTTTTCTATGATTAGTTGTACTTTTTGGTTTCCTCCTTGTATTTCCTAAAGTTTGGCTAACAATGCAATACAATCTTATATGACATGTTCAAATGAGTTGCAGTAACTTCAAGTGGTATAAGGGTTTTGAAATTCCCTTTCCAAATGACCTGGCTGTGTGTAGTTATAAAAAATGATCTGAACTCTACCTCAACCCATACCTCCTCCTCGTCCTCTTCCTCCGAATCTACCACGAGGGTTGAATTTTCCTCTTCCAAGGGAATTATACTTCGTAGTGTTCCCTTCTTGTTGTACTTCACCTTGAATTTTGTATATATCCCTTGACCTTTCATGCATGAGGTCATAGGCCCTAAAATCCCTATCATCATGCCCTACTGAATTACAGAACATGCAATACAGATTTTTGGGTGTCTGAACATATTTTTTCATGTAATAGCATTCACCAGGGTGATGCCTATTTCTACATAGCTCGCACCATTGTAAGGTAACTTGCTTCAAAGGGCTCGGAGATCCATATTCCAAGTACTCGTGAAATAGGGGGAAGTTCTCGTTGTCATGGCCTTTCGATTTGCATCTAATGCACCAAATATCTTCTCTTTTATCTTTTCCCTTGTCTTTCTTCATATCTCCGACCTGCAGAGACAAGCTAGTTAACTGACTTAAAATTTGACTCATACCTGAGCTTGATTATCCCATAGGGGTTGATTCTAGCTTCATGGAAATATCCAATGCCTCAGCCTGCGAACAAATAGTTTGTTGCATCATAGGGAATTTGATGTGTGGTAAAAGGGCAACAATGAACCATTCCTTGTTCTTCTCATCTGGGATCTAAAATGTCAGTCAGCCCGTTAAGGTTTTAAACCTATGATCAAACTTCCAAATAGGTTCAACTACTCTTTGCTTGATTTCTTTCAACTCTGTAATGCATTGTGAGTCCAACTTGGGTTTCTTGAATTATGCAACCAACGCATTCTTGATCTCATTCAATGGCTTAGGCTGTGCACTTCCTTGGACAAGTTTCATGTACCAGTTCAGTGCGCAGTCTCTCAAGGTAGTACTAAACTGAGCTCGTTTAACAGCTTCATCGGTGACATTCTTAATACTCCATATGACTTCACATAGAAACCAATGTTGATTAAGATATTCAAATCCATCTCCTCTGAAGGTGGGTAACCTCATCTCATCTTCCATAGATCTTCCTAGGTTTCTTGACTGAGTGTGTGTTGAACCACTTGTACCAGTTCTCTAAGTTTTCTGATAACTTAGGCTACTCTGGTTACTTAATGTTGCTGAAACAACAGGGGGTTTAATAGAACTTACTTCAACAGTCTACGTAGTCCTTGATTTTTCTAACTCTTCTCAGTGAAGTTCTTCAGTCTTCTCTTCTTCTTCCCTAGCAGACCCTGAATGTTCCTTGTTCAACAACTATTCTTCTTCTCCACTGTAGAACCCTTATTCTTGTGTTGGTTCCTGACTCTGCTCGAACAAGTTCACCATAGGAACTTCTTTGAAGGTCCTCCCACTGCGTGTGTATCTAATCTCTATTTCAATGTCATTGTCTAGATTATTTAACATTAGCCTTTTCAGTCTGACCCACTATTGTATCTTCAAGACATTCTTCTCATGCAATAACATCTTGATTTTCAACTTCAAGAAGTGAAATTTTTTTCCTCTATGTCCTTTAAATAAATATCTCTCTTCTTGGCTATATGACTCCACCCTATCAATAGAAAACTCTATGATATACCCTCCAATGGAACTATCAAACTAGTGACCTACTCCTCTTGACACAGCGTTATCAAATCTTTTGACCTTCTTGATCAACGTCGATGTCCAAACCACAAGTGGTCTAGATCTGATCTCAAACTAGGTGTCTACTAATCTGGTCAGCCACTCGTATATCTCCTTATGAATTTCTCCCAAGAAAATCTCGTGTATATCAGTAAAGATATACCTTCCCAACCAGTCTTTTGTGTTAATATTAGGGTTCTTATTCTGAGATTCTGCGAAGTCCTTTTCCTATTCTTCTATCCACTTCTGAATCTCTTTATTCGATGGAAACCACCTTGAAATTCCATCAAGAAGATCTTGGTCCTGGAAACAAAACCATTTGTTGGAATAAGGGCAGATCCAGGGTTCATATTTGATAGCGCACCAACAAGCCCTAACTATTATCCCTTTCGGAAACACGTGCAAAGTAGATGCAGTCTCACTTGAAGTAGCAATAGGGGGTTGCAGGACACAGGTTTCTACAACCAGAGGAAATGCAAGTGGAATCAAGGCAATCACACAAGGAGATCAGAATATTCTTCCCAAACATAAACCTACCTCGCACAATTATATATCAGATCTAACATACTAATTCAATAACAATATATCATAGAGAAAAATAACACAACATCAATCACACACAACAACAAGATGTACGTGTTTCACCCTCTTCCTAGGGATACGTCCATAGAACTATGCTTTATAATATATTAGGTGAAAGCATACAGTCCTATTTGTGCTCTTAGCTATCAAATCTTCTCTCTTCCTCCCTTCCCTACGCACCCAACTGCAGGGTTGATCTTCGCACCCAACTGAATATCTTACAACATAGACTTCTCTCTCCACATGATACTCCTCTCTCAATAATAACAACAATCGCTCATCATCACATACTTGAACCCATATCAGGTCCTCTTGACATTTATTTATACATTACAATAGCTCACTGATAGCCTTAGGCCGAAGCCTAGGTGTCTAAAACCCTGGATAACAAAACCCTAAGTGTCTAAATCCCTAGGTCAACTTGACCCGTGTTTTCAAGGCTTTGCCAACATGTCTTTCCTTCCTTCCTATGAGGTGCTCCAAAGAATCTACCAGTGGATTTTTCCACTTGTTGATTTGTCCACAATCTGTCTTCCTTATTGATCTGTCTTCCTTGATATCCTCATCCAACGACTTGCTTTATCTTACTTCGCTCCGTCTTTTCTGCTCTTTTTCTCACTTTGACCCAGTATCAGTCACTGTGTCATTCGTATTTCTTATTTTCTTCCTTAATCTTTTCTTACTTCCAGAACCAAGGGCCAACAATGACTAGTGTTTAAAATTTGAATTTGGATACAATTTCTATTACTTCTGTATTTTCTTGAATAGTATCCATTGGTCTTTCCCATCCATGCTACCAATTTTCACATATTATAAGCCCCTCATCTTCCCAATAACCCTATCACTCCCTATTCAAATGGCAATTTATTTTTGGTTTTTAAGATGTTAATGGGTGGATTTCATGTGCTTTTGTGGTAAACAATAGATCCAACCTTTTTATTTTATTTAGGTAGAGTGTTGTTGCATGGATTGTTAAGAGTTTTTCATGACATGTTGCAATTTTTCTTCACAATGAGCATCTTTATTAGAGGCAGTAATGGTAGAGGCAATAGACGTAGACTAAATTGGCAGAGGGGTCATAGAAGTCCTTAGTTTTCAATACATTTTGATGTTGATCCACAAGAATTAAACCATATCTTTCAAGCTAGATTCTTTAACCTAGTTGGCCATGGGATCCTCCAGCCTCGACCTGAGAGATATCCTTTCTAGCCACACCGAAACATTTCTATTATCTGTGTTCCCCCTCATGTGTCTATGCAGCCAGAACCACCTTCCAATGATGTTTGGAAAGAAATTGTTTAGCAGCCTTCCGCTCATCACCATGATTTTCCTACTGCGTCTTTGTCGTTACCCCCTTCTCCACTGCCAAAAAATACAAATCCCAAATCTGATCATGTTGTCTCACCCGTACAGTCTTCTCATGCTAGTAAGAGGATAAAAACTGATGTTCCCAAGCCTGAGAAAGATAAAGGAAAAGGAGTGGCCACTCCCTCCAAGTCATCCAAATATTCCTTTGAATCTGTGTCTTCATGTATTCATCTTAAAGATGATTGTTATCACGTTATCATTGCATTCCAGCCTCAAGGTTCCAATTAGCCTAAGGCTATAACAAAAAGATCAAAAGAGGACAACAATGGAAGGAGGCCAAATTCCTCTCACAATAAATATGGTTTTTAATGATGATTAATTTTATTTTATATTTTGAGGACAGTCTTTTTACTTTGACAATGTTTTGGACAACAAGCATATATTTAGGCAGTTTTTTGGACAATATGGATACAATGTTATTTTTGGATATGGTCATGTTATATTTTGTTGATATTAAAATACTTTATCATAATTATGAGAGCGGGTGTTACAAGGAGGATGTTTGAATCAAATGATTGGGGTTTATATTTCATGCTTGATGATTATTAAAAGAAATAAAAATGGGAGTTACAAAGGGGTCCCACCTATTTACTTTTTATTTAATTAGACCTTTATTTAATATATATTATTATTGTTTGTCTCAAACAATTAGTTAATCTAATTAGGCTTAGCTAAAGAAAGGTAGTTGAACTACCATAACTTATTGAGAAGGAATAAAAGATCAATGAAATGAAGAGACAAGGGATAGAAAATAGAAGGAGAACTTCGGCCATAAAGTTTGCTCTATACTAGTGAGATACTTTCATCTTTCATTCATTATGAGTTTACTAGAAGGCTTAACCATCTTAATGACAACATGGTCTTATTGAAGGCAGTAGGATTCAAAACCGAATCATATGTTTCAGCAACTTGTTTTAAAGGTGTGTGATTTATCTTTGGCAATCTGTGTGTTCTTGTTTGTTTATAAATTAAATTTTATGAATGATAAATAATATTTTGTAGAGTCAAGTGACAAAATTTTGTGGTAAGTTGATCCAGAAATTTAGCCTTAGTTTTATTTTGTTGTCAGAGTCTTTTTGTATGGTTCCCATCGGAGGCTTCTAAATCTTACTTTGGTCCCTACCCTCGTGGGGGTTTGTAAAGAGAATTCAGCCTTGTATCTCAGAATGAAATCAATACAAAAATCAGTTTTATGATTTCAGTCTCACATATGTATTTTGATGACCTGGTTCATTTTTTTCTTTTATCTCCATGTACACACTCATGTAATTTATGTACATGCTTATGTAATTTATGTTTAATTTAATTTAATTTTTTCATATTTACATATAAATATATAAAACAAACCATCATTGGGCCCTTGTACTTAATACCTATGGATTAAGTGATTGTTTTTTTTGTTTTTAAGGCTATAAACCCTAGATGACATTCCAAACTATCTTTCCTTAGCTCAAAAAGATCTGAAAATGCTTGAGTAAGGTTCTCCATACCTTTTCTTGAACACTCATGTTGTTCATGAATCAACGTATTATTCTCAGCCTAGTGGCCCTATTCAGATTGAGAATCCATCCTTTGACACATTGTTTCACCCCCCAAAGGATGTTCTTTGATGCACGACACACAATCCCAATTCATGGGTCACCCACAACTACATTATTGTGGAAGACTTGGCCCAATCACTCTATTCTATGTCTGCACTCAAAGTTCTCCAAAGTTTCCCAATGCAACAAAAAACCTTGTTGTCTGTTATAGGTGGAGTTAATCTCTTGGAGTTGATTTTGATAACCTTCGATAATGATCGGGTTACTCATAGGATATCCCATCAAGTCACCTTCCATATCAAAGTGAAACAAATGGGGAAAAGCATCTTCCAAACAGTTTTTGATCATCTTCCAAATAGTTTTTGATGAAGGAGCCTCGACTTGCATCATGTCTATTTTTTGTTGTAAGGCCCTCGACTCTCCTAAGATCAAGACTTTTGCAGCACTGTTGAAATCATTTGATGGACATATGTGCCATCCCCATGGGATAATCACTACCTTAACCATCGATTTAGGTGGTAACACTTACTCTGTTTCTATAGAGGTTGTCGATGCACCCCTTGAGTACAATTTTCTACTTGGACGCACTTGGTTTTACGAGATGATTGTAGTTGTCTCGTCGGTCTTTAGGGTCCTATGCTTCCCTCATCAAGGGAAAATAGTGACAATCGATCAAATTGTGTTTTTCATCCCAGAACTTGGATCCAAAGTAGGGTCCAATGTACCCTTTGTTAGTGATACCCAATTGTCTTATATGAGTGTGTGTTCGGGGGTGTTTAAAGATCCTTCACTCATGGGAATATTTCTGCTTACCCCACAACCTCGTTTTGCGAACATTGTTCTTATCAACATGATTTCATAATCTACCAGTAGATCCTCGACTTTGATGATCCTTGGGTGGTACCTCATCTTGAGGATGTTGAAGCATATGGAGTGTTCTTGCCACTCACCATGGTCAATATTGTTGATATGACAATCCGATCAACATCCATTGATAGTAGTCAAAAACTCCATCTTCATATGGAGTGTGATCAACCTACTCTTCATGTATGGGTTGTTGACTCTCCTCGAGCACATGACATCCCATATTTTGATTTTCCTTCAGAAGAGGCCATCCTGGATGTCATGGATTCCATAGAAAATCCAAAGGACGAGGTGATGTATCGATCATATTTTCCTCATTCAGAACCCATGCAAGTTAGCATGATGAGTTTTGATTTGAGAATGGGGGAATTTACTAAGGCATCCAGTAGAACTCATAGTATTGACCCTTTTTCACCTTGGATTTATTTTTCAAAGCTTTCCAACGAATTTTGTGTTTCCCCTTCCATCGAAGATTTGTTTTTTGTACCTCCATGTCTTAATGGGGATTTTTATCGCATAGATTGTAGATTGGGAAAAGGCCGACCCAATACACAAATGTGAGACAACTATGGGAGTAGCTACCCACTATTACCTTAGATAGATGCTCCTCTCACTTTAGTGATAATAAGTCACCACAAAGGGGGGAATCTCGGTGACCCTAGGGGGATTGAGATGGAAAGTGAAGTAATGGTAAGTGAAACCCATATAGGTTGAATGTGGAAGTGGAAAGATGCTTGGAAAAGAGTCTTGTTGATGAGGGGAGTTTTCCAAAGTGTAATGTACCGCAAGAGAATGTTGAACCTGCCCAAGATAAGACAATTTATTGAAATACAAACCAAATAATCAAAGAGACAAGCAAGTATATATATATATATATATGTATGTGTGTGTGTGTGTGTGTGTGTGTGTGTGTGTGTGTGTGTGTGTGTGTGTGACAACTATGGGAGTAGCCACCCACTATTACCTTAGATAGATGCTCCTCTCACTTTAGTGATAATAAGTCACCACAAAGGGGGGAATCTCGATGACCCTAGGGGGATTGAGATGGAAAGTGAAGTAATGGTAAGTGAAACCCATATAGGTTGAATTTGGAAGTGGAAAGATGCTTGGAAAAGAGTCTTGTTGATGAGGGGAGTTTTCCAAAGTGTAATGTACCGCAAGAGAATGTTGAACCTGCCCAAGATAAGACAATTTATTGAAATACAAACCAAATAATCAAAGATACAAGCAAGTATATATATATATATATATATATATATATATATATATATATATATATATATAATGAGTTACTAACTACAGAAATAACCATCAAAAGCATCAAATATTTATTGGACAATTGAGCACTAAACAAGTAGATAATATTCCAATACTTAAGCACAAACTTTGATGGTAAGATAGGGCTGCTAAATGAAGTTATCAGAAAAATATAAAGAAATCCCTATGGCTGTAGAAAAAAATTTCTACAAAAACAATATCTATCCACCAAAATTACCAAACAATCCACCCAAAAGATATCCAATGTCAAGTAGAATTAGTATGGAGGTTTGCAAGCAAATTTCAATGGAAGATTAGTGAATAGAGAGAGATTTTAAGAGTGGTTTTCTGCAGCCCTAATGCATGTAGCATTAAATTTATTGCAGCAATAGAATGATGAGGCTAAGATAGATTCCTTAGTGGCTCAAGCAAGCTTGTAGCACTAAGAAAAGATTCAAACTTGAACAAATGCAATATCTCCAAAAATCATGTATTTCATTGCAATGATTTTATTTCTCCAATGAAAGTAGATGAGTGCCTATTCTATAGGGTTATGGAGTCTTGGGTGTAATATTTACTACTTCTTTAGGGGTGTAATCCATTTTACTCCCTAGAGCAAGCAAATTTGACAAGGTAAATCTAGGAGGGTGTAAGCCCCTTTACTCCTCCTAGTAACCTTGAAAAATAACTTATCCAACAAAAATTATGATAGACTTGTTGGAGGGCATAATCCCTTTTACTCATCAAGGGTTTAGAACAAGAATAGCTATGAAACAAGAAGAGATTACCAACAATATTCAGAAATTCCTTACCAATTCCAATAGAAAACATGCAAAACCATTATTTACCAATTTTCATGTGGGCAATACATCGTAGAATGTCCCAGGGTTATATTGTAATCCCAAAAAAACTTCTCCATATTATTGGACTTGAATGCAGTCATGTTATCTGTTATGATCTTGATAGGGAATACAAATCTCGACAGGATGTTTGTCTCCAGAAATTGAATGATGACTGCATCAGTAGCCTGCTTCGTTGAAATTGCTTCTATCGATTTCGTGAAGTAATTTGTGGCTGTGAGTATCCATCTATGTTGCACCGAGGATGGTGGATGGATATCCCCTATAAATTCCAAGACCCATTGCATGAAAGGCGATTCAACCGAGATCGACATCAATGACAGGGGCTGCAGCTTTCTCCTTCCATCAAAAATCTGACACTCGTGGAAACTAGAAACTTATTTATATATGTCTGCGAAGATGTTAGGCAAATAGTAGCCTTCTTTTAGGAATTTTTGTGCAGTGGTCTTCCAGTAGTGATGTCCCCCGCAGTCGCCTTTGTGGAATTCCCCAATAGCTTGCTTTGCGTCATTTTCCAGCAAACAACTCAGCAATATCCCTCTGGGATATTTCCAGTATAGTGAGTGTTACACATTATTTTCCTCATCCCTATGATCATTAATGATGTAAACCTATTTATTGCCTTTATAGGGGTTAGTGGCCTGAGTTCTTGAAGAAGGAAGGGAGAATAACTTTTCCTGAGAAAAGAAGTTGCATTCTCCTTTGTAAAAACCCTATTAAAGAGTATGTTCGCAGGTTGCTATATAGGCAGGGTGCGATAATTCTTGATTCTCGTAGGCTGCACCATAGCTAGGTTACAAGAGGTTCACAGGTTGCTCTATAAGCAGGGTGCGAGAATTCTCATACATGGGAAAAACGAGCATCTTCTCAATGCTTCTAGAAGGAGAAACTTCCATGGTGAGGTGGCATCTGAATGGTTTGGATCTTATTCACTTTCATGATTTAGTGGGATCATCCTAAACTCCTCACCTTATCCTCTTCAACTTATAAAAGGAGAGGATCTCTCATGGAGAAAGTTAGATTTGGAGATTTTTGGAATATCTTGGATTGGATTGAGCTTTGGAGATTGTTAGATTGGCTAGATGAGCCACTTTGTCAATATAGATTGTGAATATTATCAGATATATGCTCTTGGAATTCTTGGAGTGGAAGTGTGTGGGGAATGAAGGATAGTTGGAAGGTACCTTACGACATCAAGGCAATGGTTGTAATCTCTCTTTCACATTTAATATGATTCTTTCCTATAAATCTTGTTGTGTTTTATTGTATGATTCCTTGATCACATACATAGGTTTATATTGAGTTTATGCTATTACCATCACTTTGGTTGGTTGCATTCTTTTGCAAGATCATCATTCTGTTAGTGTTGGAACAGAACTAGGATGGCGATAGCGAGAGGAAGCGACATTTAAGTGATATGTCACCTATCCCTCTTTAGTTAGTAAATTCAATATTTAAAACTTAAGGAAAGTGTCATGTTCTGGTGTGTTTTGTTCTAGATCTAGGTGGATCTAGGGAGATTAGTTAGTGTCTGCACCTACCGATTTATCCAATAATAGTGAGTTATCCAAGATGCAAAACTTAACAACTTTAAGTTTTAAGAACCTGGCCTTAGTCTTACTTAAACCCAGAGGGGCTTGCATATTCCTCAACACATAGATGATGTATGTATACCACGGTGAATCAACGAAATTTTGAGAGACCTGTGCATTTTTTTCTTCATGAGGATTCTCTAACAGATCAACGATGAAGTTGATTCCCAAAACGTCGCAGTCTGACTGCACCATCAACTTTGCAAGGCTCTGACCCTTAATCAGCTTTGTGGGCTTGATTTCGAGGTTGTATTCCATCATGGACGCTATCCACTTACCTCTTCTTCCCTCAGGGTCAGGTTGAGTCAGGATATCCTTGACTGATTTGTTGGGCACATAAGTGATAATGTGAGAATGTACTATGTACATTCTGAACTCCTTTAGGGATTTTACTAAGGCGTATGCTTGTTTCTCCATAAAGTCATACCTTAGTGGGGAATCCCTCAGTGTCCTGTTGAAATAGGCTATAGGCTTCTCGAAGTTCTGATCATCTTTTTGTAACAGCACACCGACAATTGTATGCTCTAAGGAAAATGAAAACAGGATGAATTCTTTCGTGAAGTCTGGGCTGGCTAGCATGGGAGATTTAGTCAACGCTACCTTGATATATTCAAATGAATTCATGGCTTCCAGGTTCCACTTGATCTCGTTCCCCTTTCTGAGCATGCAGTTGATGTGTTTTATAATTTCTACTAGGTTCGGGATGAATCTTCTCAAGAAAATTACTTTTCCCAGGAATGATTGCACCTCATTCTTGCTGTGCGGAGTGTCGATTTTCAATATTCCTTCAACCCTTATAGGGTCTATATTAATACCCTCCTTTGAGATGATGTGCCCCAACAACTTCCCTTCTTGCATCCCAAAATGTGAATTTTTTGGATTCAATGATATGTTGAATTTCCTACATTTCTGGAAGACCTTCTTTAGATGCTCGAGGTGTTGTTCATCGAAGTCATAGTACATTGTGATGTCATCCAGATAGATCATGATGAAATTGTCCTTTTCATCAGAAAATTCTATTTCCATCGCCCTTTGGAAGGTATCTCTGACGTTCATCAGGTCGAAAGGAATCTTAGCATACATGAACGTTCCCCATGGTGTCGTAAAAGGCATCTTTTCCCTGTCATCTAGGTGTACCATGATCTGATTATAACCCAAAACTCCATCCATCATGGACATCTTCTGGGACCCCACTATATTTTGTATAATGTATTCCATTTTAGGGAGTGGGTAGTGGTCCTTGAGGGACACTTTGTTCAAGTTTCAAAAATCCACACACAATCTTATTTCGCCACTCTTTTTTCTTATAGGCACCAGGTTGGCAACCCATTTTGAAAACCTCAAAGAAACGATAATTTTAGCTTCGAATAATTTCTTTACCTCCTTTTCTATTAGTGGTAATGATAGGGGATTCATCTGTCTCAACTTTTGTTTGAAAGGCCTCTGGTCTTCTTTAATAGGAATGACATGCTGAATCACTTTAGTGTCATAAACCTTTAAGCCGTCATAAATCCAAGCGAAAACATCGAGGAAATCCTTCATGATCTTGACGTAGTATTGTTTGACCTCTACACTAGGCATTTTTGACAATTTTATTATTTTTGGGTTCTCTCGAGTCCCAATGTTGTAGTCTTCAACATCCTCATCATTTGCAGTGATCTTGGGACTTCTAGCCACATCATTTTCGTCAAACAACTTTTCCAATGGAACTAACCCTTTTGGATGATATTATTTTTAAATTGTACTATGTCCCTTCCATCTATCTGGTTCTAAAGGGTCGTCATTACTATGCACATATGCACCTTCACCTTCGTCACAAAAACACTCATCATCAATGTTTATGTTAGTGAACTCATTGCTCATTTGGAGAAATCTCTCCACCTGTTTGTCGTCCTCAAACACCTACCAATATTTGATTTTATCAGTCACTATCGACCTATGTTTCACTTCAATCTCGTATTTTCTGTTTGGAAAGATGGGAATTTTAAAAACCGAGGCCAAGGTGTCCAATGCATCGACGATCTAATTTTTCCCCCTCGGGGTAGTCAATATATTATACTCCGAGAATTACTCGAGGAGGTCCAGCACCAAGTTCTTGTACGCTCTCAGCCTGGAGTGTTTTTATTTATATATGCCTTTCACCTAGTTTATAACTAGCTCAGAGTCTCTGTGCACTGTTATTATCTTCACATCTTATTCTTACAAAACTTTCAGTCCCAAAATCAGTTCCTCATACTCGACCATGTTGTTTGTATAGTCGAAAGTGAGCTTGTATGAGAAAATTTTTGTGCCCACTTTGGGAGGGCTTATCCACACATTAACCTCTACCCCTTCCTTGCTAACAACACCATCGAAACACATGTTCCACATCTTTTCCTTTGCATGGTTACTCATATCAGTGCACTCTACTACTCGTCACACGACTTTATCATTGACTGTCATGACAATTATCGACTCTTCCTCTTCAAAGATCAAGTCATTGTAGAATATGGAGGAGCCGACCTCAATGTTGAAGGAGTAGATAGGATGGTTATTTGGATACCTCTAACTACTTACCATGTACTTCAGTAGTAATTCTCTATATAATCGTCTCTCCTATCCAAAGAAAAGAATGGTAGCGTACGACATGTCCATTTCTAGAGTTCCCTTTAATTTTTCATCCCACATCCTGGATAACAACATGTCGAACTTAGGGGATATATCGACCATGACCATGCCCATTACCATGTTATTTGAAGGAATTTGGGCCAGTGACACGACCAAGTCTTTGATGAGACCCAAACATTTGAATTTCCTCGAATCGAAATAAAAAAGGTCTGTAAAAGGCCTGGTGATGTCCAAACCCAAATCGTCCATGATCACCTTTAGCATGAGGTTATGCGATGCACCTGAATCCAGCATGGCATTATGCAGGTTCATGTCATGGACCTTGATAATGACATAGAATGGGGGAACGTCCTTAGTATCACTTTTCTCCTCTACACGTGGACCAAATAAAATAGTAGGGTGATCATCATGGACATTCAAAGTGTCGGGGGTTTCTCCCATTTTTATCATTTTAATAATCTGCTCCGGATACTCACCCTTTTTTATAAGTTCGTTGAATGAAATAAAGATTTTGATCTTGGCCATTTCATTCTCAAATTTAAAGGGGGAAGATACATTTTCTACCTCTTTGCCATGTGTTTCTCGGCTTGTCTCTGACGCTTTCTTCGGGGCCTCTTCCTTTGACTTTGCATTTTTCAGCAGCATCCTTGGTTGGGTTGTTTGGCTTCGGGTGACTTGTGGAAGGGGTATCTGCCGGTGGTTTCCTTATGGGATTTGTATGTTGAGGTTTGGTAGGCACCTTATTTCTCCTAAAGTTGTATTATTTCTGAAATTGCATGATGGCGTTGCGATTAAATTTCCTGAATTCTTTTATTTCCCAGTATTGTGTGTCATCTGTTTCGAGGATCATATCATCATTTTCAATCATGTATTGATCATGTTCTCCCTTTGTCAAAAACACACTCATGTCCTTGTCATCACAACAATGCATCTAGTCTTGGAACATCTGATCAAAATCCTCGTCTACATCATTATTTTGGAATGGAGGCCTTGTTTGTTGGTCACCCTGGTCTCTCTACTCCCTCTGTCTGATCTGACGGGCCTAACCCCTTCTGAGGTTCTTCTTTTTGGGCTGGAGGTCATGTTTTTCTCAGGTAGTAGTTATGTTTCCCATGGACATTATTTCCATTAGTTTCTCCATCGTCTTCATCATAAAGTCAAATTTGTCATCCAAGGACTGAGATATCAATGGTTGTGCATCCCCTTGGGGTTTCTTATCACCTCTGTTGAATATTTGTTTGATATTCCTTGATGCCATCAGGTTTACCTTGACTTCGATTGCATCGCTCATCATGGCGTCTAGATTTGTTGATCTTCTTTCTCTCAACAACAAGGAAAAATCATTGTAAAAGGAATAGGCGTATTGCAGTTGCGCAACCCCGGGGGGTGGCTAGACTTCTGTGGTAATTGAGTTATAAACCCTCATGAAACGGTTCATATTATTGTACTGCATCAACAACTGCAAGGGGATCTTCTTATCTCCCCATTTAGTAATGAAAGATGTTTCAAATGTGGAGAAGTATTGAATGCTTGTTGTTGGGAGGGATTTGAACCACTTCCTCACCTCCCCCTAAAGTCTCTGTGTGAAAAAAATCATTTTCACATCTGCATAGTCTACATCCTCTAGGTTGATGGAATCGTTGAACCAATCTAGATGCCTTTGGGATGAAACGTTCCCTTCAACATTGTAGAGCTTGATTCTCTAGCTGTAATTCTGGGGAAAGTCTTGTAGTTGGGCTAGCAGAATGAGGGGGAAGAATCTGGCATCCATTACTCTAGGAGGGTTAGGGATTTGGGGGATGTTCTTAGGTATTAGAGCTTGAAACCTCTTCTAGTCGAAGACTATATCCTCCAAACTAGTTTCCGACTTAGACCTTAACAGGGTTTTCTCAAACAGGGCGTCAAAGTCAAGGTCGTCAATGATTTTCACATCATCTTTGGTTAAGGATAGGATTTTGTCCAGGTAATAGAAGAGGTCTGGTGCTTTCTCCCTAGTCCTGAGCATAATATTCTTGGGATCACACAAAGAATCTATAGGGTTTGCGTCAGGATTTTCTCTGGTATAGATCGTCTCCAGAGCCAGGTTTCTTAAATCACGCTACTTTGAGCTACTGGTATTTTTGAATAGATTCTCTAGGGTAAAGGTTTAAGCCAATATAGATGTTTGTCCCTCTATTACCCTCAGGGGTCAAAACTATAACTTTAGTCATTCTTCTGGGGAAAATTTATTCAATTTTATCCTCAACAACGATGCAAAAATGTTAGCACTCTGTAAACTTCGTTCAGCTGAGAAACGAATGATAGAGGCAACCTACAAACCAACTTTGAGACCCGAAACTAGCCTTTCGGACCTGGAGAGGGCTCTCTCGGGAGACTTTGTCTCAGTATAGGATATGGATTTAAGTTGTCGGCTAGATTTAACACCTTTTGAATAATAATTTATGGTTCTATTGGAGAAAGAGAGTAAGACCTTGGGCTATGGATTCTATTTAAGAGAAATGATAGGAAAAAATGACTCAGAGGCTGAACTTGAAAGGATAAAGGCTAAGTAAGCAGTAATTTTCAGTTTAAAATCGGTGTGTCTGGAGAAGGGAAAAAACACTAGAAGCAACTTGAAGCACCGCTGAGGATGAATTCGGAGTTAAATTAGAGGAAAGACGGTTTGTCTAAATGGTGTGAATCCTAGGGAACTGTGCAACGAATCCCAGGTTCAAAATTACGTTCTGATTTAGACATAAATAGATATGAATAAAGAATACAGGAAGTACATATGCAAAGAAAGGGAACAATACATCCAACTGCTACAATTAGAATCCTTTCATCAAAACTTCAGTATTTTTGCATTAAATTTCGATCGAGCTCAAACTACATTCAACAATCACTGTCTACACTAATTTTTCAACCTAACCTGGTGTACATTGAAAGGATAAAATATATAGACCAGGGCATCACTTGGGATTCCCTGCACTCTAGCTACTATCCCTATAATTTAAGAAAATGATTGTTCATTGTTAAATGACTTTTCGTATGAAGCCTTTCCAGAAATAGAAACCAATTGTATTTGGTTGCAATCATAACTGCTCGTCCTGCCATGGTGGTTCGTTCATTAGAGAGATATTATCGTGGGAAGAGTGATATGTTGATGTCCTTCTATGATAGGGTATCTGCACGATCAAGTGCTCTATCAGACTCTTTCCATCTAGTGTAACGGCCTTGATTTTTGTCGTGTGATCATTTACTGGAGTGTGTATGTGGCGAGTGAATGTTGATTGTCACAATCATTACCAAAATGAAAAAACCATTTGAAGGTGATTCCTTCTTCAAAACTCTCAAAATATGTAACATGTTTGAAAATACAAGAATGAACTTAGTTAATCATTTTTCTTATGCACGCTACCAGGAGTTGCGTAGACTTTCTCCCGGATCACTTCACATTCTCTGAAGTGATTAGCGTTCCTTTATTATGAAATCCTCTGTGTTTCGCACAGTTGTATGATTGTATCATGTACTTCCTTGAGCTATCTCTTGATCCACGTCACATTTCCTTCACGACCTTGTGATACTGACACCTCAAGGGTCTTCGCTGCTAACTATTGTCTTAGTTATCTGTTTTCATGGTAAAGCTCAACGATAGTGAGTTGCGCTTGCTTGAGCTGCTGAGACAGCTCTCGGACATCCATTCCTTCGACATTTGTCCTCCTCGTTCTTCTCTATATTTCTCAACTTGTACCTTCAACAGGTTCCATATAAATGGCACGCATAAGTAGTTCTTAGACATTTGACTTTGCGTGCGGTTCGCTTGGGACTCAGGTTTCTCCATATTCCTTATTCTTCTTTGGCCTTCCTCTTCTCTGAGGTATTTTTTATTGGGGGGAAAAGGATTTCAATGTTTTTTCTTCCTATGTAGTCTCTTCCACTCCAACCTTCACATGGTGTGATATTGTCCTTCCTGCGGGCGGAGGGAAATCTCCCTTTGGATCCTTGGGAATGTCCGTTGTGAGAAAAAATGAATCCCAATTGCTTCTCGCCCATTTCAAATCCTCAACTACCAGCAAATTAATCAGTGAGACATGAGATGCATCAAAAATCTAATTTTATGCAGATGTACTATGTCGAACCTCCCTTCACACATGAAATATTTCCTAATTAATCCAAGTAGTTTTCAAAAAGGTTCCTGCAAATATCTACTTGGAACGTCTGTCTCGACTTTCCCACCCAAACAATCTCACTTGATGAAGTCTTCATAGCACCTCACGTCCAAGGGAATTCCTTTAAACCACCTTTCGCCACGTAGAGGGATCTCAGTTGTGGTTGAAAGAGTTTCCTCTGTTACCTAGAAAGTGACACCCAAGATCACCATGTGGAATCCATAAAAAAATGAGTGTGAACTACTTAGCTAATCTCATATTGAATCCTTGAATTTTCCTGCAAAAGGCCATGAACCTGAACTGTTCAAAGGACACTTTGACCTCCAGATCTTCGTTGATCAACATCACATTTTGGGGCTTGGGCCCAGTGCTTCTACCACTTTGTGTGCCCTTCCTTATGTTTTGGGAGGCTTCCATAGTGCAACGCGTGTTTTTCCTGCGCACAGTGGATTTGGCATGGGCCCAAGGAAGTAATATTGATCGACCTTGGCTAGCAAGATGAACTACAAACATTTCATAAGCTCAACCGGTGAATAGAATGCATGCAGAACTGCTAGAATTTATAGTGGAGCGGGTGAGAGGTGGAATCGTGCTGGGGAACACTGAATTCATGGAGATTGGAGGTTTTGAAGCAGACTGAAGATTTTTCGTAGAGAATTCGTGCGACAAGCGCACTTCGGGGCATGTAAAGTACAATTGATGAGGGATCCAGAGCATATGTGATACAAGAACAGTGATTTTTCATTCTTGTATCCCTCATAATGAGTTGATGATGGTCATTACACTTGCCGACGTGACTTTTATTTAATAACTTGCCTTGACCCTCAGTGCATAAAACTTCCTTTCTGATAAGACCCAACTCCTTGGAAACAGACTCGTACCATTTACACATGTTTTGAATTTGAAATCCCTTCCTGACTCCAAGGGCCAACCAACAACTTGTTGACCTCGACCCCTATGTTGTTCAGTATCTAGCCTCACATGCTTTGACACACGAACCCTAACTCGACTAAGACTGACCCTTACTAAAAAGAGAAATCACAATGCTAATAGGCTATAATTGGCATAAAGCATCAATATCTATAGGTCCTTATACATAGGTGTGTGGTGTGAGTTCTTTTTTTTTTGCATATATCATATCCAAAATATCCAAAAATATTTTCTTTTTTGAGATTTCACTACATGTTTTGACCTTGGAATCTAGTTTACATGTGTGGATAGGAATACAAGTAATTTTTTTGTGTGTAAATGGTAACTTCCATCGAACTTGAGGTCTGTGTTCCCAAACTGACATATAGGGATAGGTTTTTCCCTGCATCCACTATTTGCATTATTAACCATTTGTTTTGTCCTCACTATGCCTGAGGTTTGATCCTATTGGGTTGTGACATTAGCCATTATGTGTCCACGTCATAAATTGTTCGGTAGTTCCTACCCTCCATGGGCGCCCTAGTGAGCACCCAAATTGTCATTCTGTGTCAATTCTCTGATCTATCATAGGCCAGGGAACCCTCCTATAGCCCAACTATGACTTGAAGTTGAGACCCATTTTCTTCTCTTCATCTATATTCTGGCCATATCATGAGGGGCTTCCCAACTTTACATGGTTCTTTACGGTCTCTTATGCATTTGTTGCTTGTGTTATTTAACTCATCATTGCGTTGTTGTTTTCCCATATTCTTCTCACCACCTCTGCATTATCCTTTGACCATCCACCTCTTCCATTAGTTGGTCTCTATTTTGCATCCATCTACCCATGGAGAGCATAGTTGCTAAGAGTGGATCTCACTTTCTAGTACCATTTGCATCCAGCTTGCTTAGGTCAATTTCCTGCGCTCAATGGAACATAGGAGTATCTTTTTTAGCCACTCGTTCTCTCTAGATGAGTACACGTCTATCTCTTCTTCAGACTCGTAAAAGGACACAAAAAAGATATTGTCAAGTACACTTTTATCTCCTTTTTTGGCTCGTTAAAACTGAAAGAAAAAGATACTATCGAGAATACTTTTATCTCTCTTTCGCACTCGTTAAACCATGAAGGAGACACTAAAATAATTTTAAAAAAAGAGTGGGTTTTTTTACTAATGTTATATTCTCAAAATGATAGTGTTAGTTGAGTTTTCCTTGAACATGGCACCTGTTTGAGTCCTCATCATACAATTGGATTTTAGCTTGCCTAGGAGTCATCCCAGTAATATGAGTCAGAGATACTCCTCTAGCTAGTTACTCTTTCAGTAATCATGGAGAGTGCTTCAGTTCCTCCTACATTGTTTCACTATATTCGTTCTGCTCTTTTGTCTTGCTGCCAAGTCACCACTATGTCGTGCTTTATGTTCAAGGGAAGTTTCAGCCTGAGTGGGCCATCTATGTTTTTTTTTATTTCTCATGTCGAACATCCTTGTTTTAGTTGTACTTGGTGATACTCTCTCTTCACATCATCTCTCGGTGTATGTTTCGTGTCAATTGATGGGGAATTGTTATAACCCTAATTTGCACCAGACATGCTTACCTGACATTAGGCCATCTCAGATTCCTTCTTCGCCAAAACATTGTTGAACAACTCTTCTTAAAAAACCCTCTTATAAGGACCCACGCGCCCTGCTCCATTACTGCACACGTGTACATGCTAGCTGACCCAAGATAGCCTGCATGTACCTACAAAAGCATGGAAAAAGGAAAGTTGTTGACATAACACATAGCTTTGGGTAAGTTAACTAAACCTTTCGGCCATGCATGGTCGGTCACTCGACCAAATACCTATCTTCTTCTAGCCTATAAAAGAAGGGTTAGAGGTCCCATTTGAAAGGAGGAGAATCATAGTAAAGAAACTATACCTGATTAAGAATTCCCTTTGTCCCAACCTTTAGCCATCCTTGTGCAAAGATAAGTATAGAGAAAAGCAGTTGGAAGACAGTGGAAGAAGATCCCAAGACTAGGATCGAGGAGCAGTGGTTGACTTTATCATTGTAAGGTATCATTGTGAAGTTAATAAAAGAATTGTTTTTCCCGTCCCGCCATATGAGATTATCATTATTGGAATATTGATTGTATGATTGATTAAATCTCTAACCTATTAGTTCATAGATCAAATGAATGTGGAGTTCTTTGTTTGTCTTTAGTGAATGCAGGTCAGCATTGGGAGGAGAGTTGTAGTCAAAAAACGACCAAGTGCGAAAAGGGATCGACATCAAAACATGAAAAATAAGGTACGTCAACTTAATCTCTTGAGCCTTGTATTTACATATGAGTAAGGGGGTTCAGGCATGGGATGAAGGTAAAAAGTAGGAATCTTTAGGTCATTTCTGCATGCGTGATAAAACCCTTAGTGCTAGTCTATAGGAGCGATTTCCCACCTGTTATCACTCCAAGAAACTCTTTGGGGTTGTAGGCCAAAGATGCTTGATAACTCAAGAATATGGTAAATTTGGTATGCTTGGAACAATGGGATAACTCAATAGCTAATGAAAAGGACCACTTCATGCATTCGAATGAGACAATGCTTTTAGAACTCAATGATCAGACAACAAAGTTTGAATAGGGGATGAAGAATACTAGTCTAGATAACCAAATACAACAATGTGCAGGGTCATACAAGATAGAAAGAAAACCTTTAGTTCAAGTTCATGAGCTTAATAAGAAGATAACAGTTCTTAGAAGCTGAGCTTAACTGAAATAAAGTACAGAATGATGAAAAGATGAGAAAATTTGTCATTGAAAACAAAAGATGACTGTGATTCTATTATCAATAAAGAGTCTAGTACAATAGTCAAAAAATGTCTCCCAAATTGAACCCTGATCTATTAAAAACATAGGCATTTATAGCCTTTACAATCAGTTTTTAGATCCTGAAAACTTGGATATGTATATCTAAAAATAGAAACTAAAACTAACCAAATACAAATTGATAATCAAAAGACTAGTTCCTAGGACTCGAACTGTCTTTTTGTTGATCTTTGACATCTATTCTTCATTACTTTTAGGACTCTATTGTGTCATGGGGGTTAAAGACACCTGTCTTCTGCAGCTGGAATCTTTCAATAACCATAACCAAAAGTTTAGTTGACCAATTTAACATTTGGTCCCAAAATCTCCACGAATATTTGATGCTGAGTTTTTCTTGATTTGGTGATTAATCATTTGATGCTCCCATACCTTTTCAAATACTCCAAAATCACTTTGCTCTAGATTAATTTTCCAAAAGTTTCTTTCTATATTTTCACCATCTAATTCACCTTATGATCTCCTAGTTAGCTGGTGAAAGTTTTTCTTTTCACCAGCTAACTAGTTATAATTTTTCCCTTTGC
Organism: Picea engelmannii; assembly: GCA_009831015.1. Lineage (NCBI taxonomy): Eukaryota > Viridiplantae > Streptophyta > Pinopsida > Pinales > Pinaceae > Picea > Picea engelmannii. Next base: position 242,355 of record ML783523.1, on the reverse strand, counting down.
GCTGGCGAAAGCTCTGTCTTTGGCCAAAAAGAAACCTTTCATATCCAAAACTGTTGTTTTACCAAAAATATCAATTTTCCTTTGATTTATCTCCCTGCAAATTCACAGCAACATGGGCCAATACCTGTAGATTTGGATGTGTATTAACCTTCTCCTTCAGTTTCTTGATTTTCCTCTTGAGGCATTTTTCTAACCACCACAAACTGTTATAATCCTTGGTGATTTTCTTCTTTCTCTTTTTGTCTTTGACACTCTCACGAGCCAACTTCTCAAAAGTTGCATTTGTCTTTGCAAAATTTTCTAATAAGGCCTTGTATCTTTCCTTGATCACTCTTTCCAAAACCTCCTGTTGTTTTATCACCTCTTTCAGTTCTTTAATTTTTTGTGATTTCTTTGACTTCTTACTCTTTGAGGTTTCTCTTTCATCTATGGGAGTAAAAGTTTCATAGTCCTGTGCAATTTCCATGGAGTGCTCTGGAATTTTAATGACTGGACTTTCATCTTCCTATTCTGGCTCTGTTTCTGAGTCTCTGTATGGCAAATTGAGAATGTTCATCTTTTTCACTGTAGACTACTCTGATTTGGTTTCAAAATCTATTTTTTTCTTTGCTCTCTTAGACTTTATGCTAGAGATTCTGTCCTCTGGTGGTACTGGAAGAGGTCTCCTCCTCCTTGAGATGCTCTAAGGAGTTAACTGTCATTTTCTAGTTTTCTTATGCTCATTCATAGGTTGAGTTTGGGTCTCAAAACCTTCCCAGAAAAGAAAATGTTGCCAAGTCCTTCCTCTTAGTTTTAGTTCTGCTAGAATTATTAGTTTGATCAAGCCAAAGTGACAAAGGGTGTTTTTTATGCTTAGAGGTTCAACTCTGATCTTCTTACACACTTAGGTTAGGATTTTGTGAAGGAAGAAAGGCAAATTCAGGAGGGTCTTCCCTATGAAATGATCTAGTAGTCTAAAATGATATAACATTAGTTTGTCATACCTGCCTTCTGAGGTGAAATAGAGTTGAATGCCTTTAAACAGGTCCTGCCATTCATCTTCCAGGTGAGAAACTGGCATGCTTTTATTCCAGGTGATGTCTCTGAATTCTGCTTTAAGGTATACCCTGAAATTCAAATTCTTGGTTGTTGTTGTCTTAAACCAGCTTTGGCCCATTCTGGGTAAGCCAGTTGTAGTGGCAATGGCAGATTCATCGACTATCATCTCTAAAGAAACCACGCTGGCTCTCTTTCCATCATACAATTTAGCAAACACTTCAGCTGTCATTTGGTGGAAACCACTCTGTAACCTTTCCACGTAATTCATGCATCCTGCATCTGAGAAATGATTTTTCACATCTGGATGTGACTGTAAGAATGAAAGGCTATCCAATTCTTTCCTCAGCAGCAAACCACTTTGTTTCCTTGCCATCTGTGACTCGGACCTCGGACGATTGGCAGACAATTGTCACAGTGATATCTTGATTGAGCCAAGGTTTGGCGCTGGTGAAAGTTCTCGGTGTTTCCAATTCAAAACATGGAAACATACCATATTACCTGCGAACAATGCATGTTCAAAATATGAAGTGTTGATTTGATGTCGTCGGGTGAGTGGTACTATCAGAGTTATTTCTTAGCATAGAAGTGATATTCTTCGTGAGTTCAACAAAGTTTGCTATAAACCTTCTGATAAAGTTTATAGTCCCAAGGAAAGACTGAATGTCCTTCTTTGATCTAGGAAGAGACAAACTTTTAATAACTTCTACTCTTTTTGGGTCAATCCTCACCCCATTAGCTGAAACAATATGTCCAAGTAATTTCCCTTCCTTGAGTGCAAAATTAGATTTCTTAGGATTAAGAGAAATGTCATACCTTCGACATTTTAGGAATGTCTTTCTCAAGTGTTGCAACTGATGTTCATGGCTGCTTGAAAAAATAGTAATGTCATCAAAATATATCAAGACGAATTTGTCTTTCTCCCCAACAAAAGCAATGTCCATCGCCCTTTGGAATGTTTCTCCCGCATTCATCAATCCGAAAGGCATCTTTTCATACATAAATGTACCCCATGGAGTAGTAAAGGCAGTCTTTTCTCTGTCATCCGGGTGGACAACAATCTGGTTGTATCCGGAAAACCCATCAATAAAGGACATCACCTTTGATCCTGACACCTTCTGTAAAATATGTTCCATCTTGGGAAGTGGGTAGTTGTCTTTCCTAGAGCACTTATTCAGATTTTTGAAATCCACACAGAGCCTGATCTCTCTGTTTTTGTTTTTGATAGGTACAAGATTAGCAATCCAATCTGAATACCTGAGAGGTATAATAATGTGGCATCCAATAGCTTCTTGATCTCCCTTTCCATGGTAGGAAGCAACATAGGACTGAAAGATCTAAGTTTTTTCCTAAATGGTTTTGTATCTTTGTTCAGGGGAATCTTGTGCTGAATTACTTCAGTGTTGAATGTCTTTAAGTCATCATATTGCCAAGCAAAGATGTCAGCAAATTCTTTTAACAGCTCACTGTAATCAGCCTTTTGTTTTTCAGTCAGATGTGAAGCTAAGTTGACATACTTAGGATCCTGTTCACTTGCTACATTATACTGGAAAACTTCTGAGTCTTCTTCCCTCTTTTCCAATTTGACAACCACATCGTTATTATCAAAAATATTTTCTGAAGGGACCAAACCTTTAGGAATTTTGTTAGTGGACAATTGTACTATTTCATGTGCTGAAATTTTGCTTCTGAACTTTGGCTTCTCAGCCTCCTCGCCATGTTCATTTTCCAAATCAATTTGCAAATATGCAAACTCATCTATTACTGCAAGAAATCTAGTGAGTTCAGCATCATCCTCGAAAACTTTCCAGAATTTTACATTGTCAGGGAGGGATGGCCTGTACTTTACTTGAATCTCGTAATTCAATTTATGAGGTAGAGGAGGTATATAAGCATAGGCTGAAAAAGCTAATGAATCATCCAATTCATTCATTGCTCTAGGTACGTATGAAATTTTGAAATCTGTAAAAGTATGGATTGCCCTCAAAACTTCATCCCTATAGGCTTTCAGCCTAACATGTTTGGCCTGAAAGGATTTGTTCACTTGCTGAATGATTAGATCTGCATCTCCGTATACCTGTAATCTTTGAATCTTCATCTCTTTGGATGCATTTAATCCCAGGAGAAGTGCCTCATACTCTGCTATGTTTTTAGTCACTTTAAAATCAAGCTTAAAGGACAAATGAGAAGTTTTCTTTGAAGGAGAAATCAATACCACCCCTTCTCCTGTGGATTCTTTGGTACAAGCACCATCAAAGAACATGGTCCAAAGATCATCTTCTAATACTTCTGTGGATTGAACTGCAGGCTTCCTAAGCAACAATGAATTTGTTAATGAATCATCAATTTGTAAAATGCAAGATCCCATACCTATGTCAACTAAATAAATAGGATGGTTGGCTAGATTTTGTTCATCACTAATTACATATGCGCGTTGTGACTCCCTGTATAACCTTCTGTTTACTCCTTCAAAAACAAGGATAGTAGCATAGGAGAGATCCATTTGAAGAGTTTCACCTAGCCTCTTCATCCACGATCTTGATAACAAACATCCAAATTCAAGTGGGATGTCTGCCACTACAATATCCATAACCATAGTTTTCATAGATACTTGAGTCAAAGTTACATCCAAGTCCTTGATCATTCCGAGACATTTGACTTTCCAAGAATCAAAAGAGAAAAGATCGTGGTAAGACTTAGTAATCTCTAGCCCGAGCTTGTCCATGACCGCCTTTGGCATTAAGTTGTGAGAAGCATCAGAGTCCAACAAACAATTATGTAGTGTTTTGTCATGAATGTTCAAAGAGATATAAAAAGGTGGACAACTTTCATCTCTGTCTTCTACCATTTGGCCCACAGTAATGGTTGTCTTTTCATCATATATATTAAGAATATCAGCAGAAGGAGATATAGATTTGGGATCCAGGGTTTTGAGGATATCTTTCTTGAATGTTTCATTCTTCATTAACTCAACCAAAGGGATGGGGATTTTAACCTTTTGTATTTCAGCTTCAAAATTGAAAGAATAGGAGATTTTATCAAAAACCTTTACCTCATTTAAAGGAGCTTTATGAATGCTTTGCTCATCAACATGGATCTGACTTTTCAGAATTTGTTGTTTGACAGAGACAACAGTCTTCTTGGGAGGAGCTGGTGCATTCTCTTTTGAAGAATCTGATTGTTAATCCTCTGATGTCTAATCCTTTTTCTTAACAGGGACAACAATCTTCTTGGGAGGAGCTGGTGCATTTACTTTTAAAGAATCTAATTTTTGATCCTCTGATGTCTGATCCTTTTTCTTAACAGGGACAACAGTCTTCTTGGGAGGAGCTGGTGCATTCTGTTGAGCAGTAGTGGACTTAGATCTGAGATTATATCTGTTCTTTTCTTCCATTTGAAAAAGGTTGTCATCGGCAGAACTTTCATCAATTTGTTCAATCATTAATGCCTCTTCATAGTCATGATGTGTTAGATAAAATTTCCCTGTCTCCTCTCCAACGCAGTGAATATTATCCTCTCCATCTTCTTGATAATCACCTTCATCTTCGTCCATCACGACATTTTGAAGAGGAGCCTTTATCCTCTGATCTTCAGTAGGATTCCTTTCTCTTTGCAAAATATTCATTGGTTGATTATTTCTTCTGAAGTTGTTGGGATTTTGATTTGGGTTTCTATTTGCATAATCACAAGTAGCCCTTCCCTTGACAGGCTGCTTATTTTCCATTTTGAGCTTAGATATATCAGAGGTTAGAGACTCTAACATCTTATCCATTTTATCTAAATTTGGGTTAGCATTGGATGAAGAAGAAGCTTCATCTCTTGGCCTTCTCCTATCAGTATTTCCCTTCAGCTTATGAGCAGCCAATATATTTGATTCCACTTCAAGGGAAGAATCTTGCATCAGGGATAGTGTCGGTGACCTTCTTTCTCTCAACAAAAAACAAAACTCTGCGTCAAATGAATTTGAATATGTGATTTTAGCAGAGGCATATGAAGGTTTTATATCAGCTGGTATTTTACTGTACATTCTATTGAACCTCTTAGTGAAATCAGAGACCGACTCACCATTTTCTTTCCTTATATTTCCAAATTCGGTAATATAGTACAAAAAATCCCTTCTATCACCCCAATGTTTCAAAAATATATCATCAAATTGCTCGATGCCAGCTATGGAACCAACAGGGATTTCTTTGAACCACTTCCTGGCATGGCCATCTAAGCTTTGGACAAACATCTGGGTCCAAACATCTTCCTCCTCAAAGTTAAGATTTTCAGCATAATTGTAGAAGGCCTCTATATGTTCTTTAGCAGTCACATCACCCTCACCTGTAAATTTGGGCATATACTTTTGATAGTCTCCTATCGGCATAGATGATAATGGATTTGGAAATATAAGTGGTGCATACCTAGCAGCTAGGATTTGTTGCATCTTGGTCAAAGGAGGAGGTGCAACCATAGTGAATAAGGGTGAGAGAGGTGATAGTCTCTTCTTTGATTCCTCAACACTAGGGAAATTTCAAGAAGGTGAATCCTCTAACGGGAAAGAAGTTTGATATGAGGCTCTATAGAAATTGGCAAGATGTTCAGCTAAGTTTTCTTCACCTTTAGCAGACAACTGTTGAAGAAGATGTTCTACAACAAGGAGGCTAGTGTAAATATTTAAATGATCTTCTTTCTGTTGTGAATGAAAAGACTCAAGAGAGGAAGAACTATGATTTCTTTCTAAGGTATTAGATGCTTTTTCAACCAATTTTGAATCTATCAATTCATCATCACTGATATTTTCATGTTGATAAGAAAAACTTGATTCTTCTATAGTAGTTATAGTTGCTTTTTCATCAGCACTCTTGGAAAAAGATTCAATTTTTTATGTAGTAGATTTTTCAGAACTAAAGAGAGGATTACCTTCTGTGTACGATCTTGAAGTTTGACCCTGGAATGGTTTTCCTCTTCTGAGAATTAGTTATGGATTGGGCACTGGTGTGACAAGTGATTCTTGTGGATTCACCCTGGTACTGATCCTCTTCGGAGCCAAGATGAACTTGTGGAGTCACCAGATAGATAATTACAACCAATGTAATGTCTAATCTTTGTCTATCATCAAAGATCAACTCTGTTTCATATCCCAGGAAAGTTGTGCTTCAGTCTTGACTCCCTGGCAACGGTGCCAATTTGTTATCACTCCAACAAACTCTTTGTGGTTGTAGGCTAACTATGCTTGGTAACTCAAGAATATGGTAAATTTGGTATGCTTGGAACAATGGGATAACTCAATAGCTAATGAAAAGGACCACTTCATGCATTCAAATGAGATAGTGCTTTTAGAACTCAATGATCAAACAATAAAGTTTGAATAGGGGATGAAGAATACTAGTCTAGATAACCAAATACAACAATGTGCAGGGTCATACAAGATAGCAAGAAAACCTTTAGTTCAATTTCATGAGCTTAATAAGAAGATAACAATTCTTAGAAACTGATCTAAACTGAAATAAAGTACAGAATGATGAAAATATGAGAAAATCTATCATTGAAAACAAAAGAGGATTGTGATTCTATTATCAATAAAGAGTCTAGTACAATAGCCAAAAAATGTCTCCTATTGAACCCTGATCTATTAAAAAGATAGGCATTTATAGCCTTTACAATTAGTTTTTAGATCCTGAAAACTTGGATATGTATGTCTAAAAATAGAAACTAAAACTAACCAAATACAAATTGATAATCAAAAGACTAGTTCCTAGGACTCGAAATGTCTTTTTGCTGATCTTTGACATCCGTTCTTCATTACTTTTAGGACTTTGTTGTGTCATGGGGGGTAAAGACACCTATCTTATGTAGCTGGAATCTTTCAATAACCATAACCAAAAATTTAGTTGACCAATTTAACATTTGGTCCCAAAATCTCCACGAATCTTTGATGTTGAGTTTTTATTGATTTGGTGGTTAATCATTTGATGCTCCCATACCTTTTCAAATACTCCAAAATCACTTTGCTCTAGCTTAATTTTCCAAAAGTTTCTTTCTGTAGTTTCACCAGCTAATTCACCTTACGATCTGCTAGTTAGCTAGTGAAAGTTCTGCTTTTCACCAGCTAACTGGTTATAATTTTTCCCTTTGCACTGGTGAAAGCTCTATCTTTGGCCAAAAAGAAATCTTTCATATCCAAAACTGTTGTTTTACCAAAAATCTCAGTTTTCCTTTGATTTATCTCCCTGCAAATTCACAGCAACCTGGGCCAGTACCTGTAGATATGGATGTGTATTAGCCTTCTCCTTCAATTTCTTGATTTTCCTCTTGAGGTGTTTTGCTAACTACCACAAATTGTTATAATCCTTGGTGATTTCCATCTTTCTATTTTTGTCTTTGACACTCTCACGAGTCAACTTCTCAAAACCTGCATTTGTCTTTGCAAAATTTTCTGATAAGGCCTTGTATCTTGCCTTGATCACTCTTTCCAAAACCTCCTGTTGTTTTATCACCTCTTTCAGTTCTTTAATTTTTTGTGATTTCTTTGATTTCTTACTCTTTGAGGTTTCTCCTTCATCTATGGGAGTAAATGTTTCATAGTTCTGTGCAATTTCCATGGAGTGCTTTGTAATTTTAATGAATGGAATTTCATCTTCCTGTTCTGGCTCTGTTTCTGAGTCTGTGTATGGAAAATTGATAATATTCGTCTTTTTCACTGTAGACTGCTCTGATTTGGTTTCAAAATATTTTTTTTTCTTTTCTCTCTTAGAACTTATGCTAGAGATTCTGTCCTCTAGTGGTCCTAGAAGAGCTCTCCTCCTCCTTGAGCTACTCTGAGGAGTTAACTTCCTTTTTCCAGTTTTCTTCTGCTCATTCATAGGTTGAGTTTGGGTCTCAAAACCTTCCCAGAAAAGAAAATGTTGCCAAGTCCTTCCTCTTTGTCCCAATTCCTCTAGAATTATCAGTTTGATCAAGCCAAAGTGACAAAGGGTGTTTTTTATGCTTAGAGGTTCGACTCTGATCTTCTTACACACTTTGGTTAGGCTTTTGTGAAGGAAGAAAGGAAAATTCAGGAGGGTCTTCCATGTGAAATGATCTAGCAGTCTAAAATGATATAACATTAGTTTGTCATACCTTCCTTCTGAGGTGAAATAGAGTTGAATGCCTTTAAACAGGTCCTGCCATTCATCTTCCAGGTGAGAAACTGGCATGCTTTTCTTCCAAGTGATGTCTCTGAATTCTTCTTTGAGGTATACCCTGAAATTCAAATTCTTGGTTGTTGTTGTCTTAAACCATCTTTGGCCCATTCTGGGTAAGTCGGTTGCAGTGGAAATGGCAGCTTCATTGACTATCATCTCTAAAGAACCCATGTTGGCTCTCTTTCCATCATACGATTTAGCAAAAACTTCAGCTGTCATTTGGTGGCAACCACTCTATAACCTTTCCATGTAATTCATGCATCCTACGTCCGAGAAATGATTTTTCACATCTAGATGTGACTGTAAGAATGACAGGCTATCTAATCCTTTCCTTAGTAGCAAACCACTTTGTTTCCTTACCATCTGTGACTCGAACCTCAGACGATTGGCAGACAATTGTCACGATGATTTCCTGATTGAGCCAAGGTTTGGCGCTGGTGAAAGCTCTCGATGTTGCCAATTCAAAACATGGAAACATACCATATTACCTGTGAACAGTGCGTGTTCAAAATATGAAGTGTTGATTTGATGTCGTCGGGTGAGTGGTATTGCTCCTCTATCTCTGATGATGAATGTGAATTCATCATCTCCATTGCTATCATTTCTAGAGCATGCAATCACAAGCACTATCCTCCATAATATCTGATTAAAATGTGCACAATGGTATCATCATCATCACTTGCTTCGACTAGCGCCGCGTAATTATTATGTGACATGTGTCGAGTGTATCTCTTTTTGATTTCTGGAATCATGGAAGAAAACCCCGTGTTTTAGAGATTTCACCAGCTAGACTTTCTATAGAAGAGTACACCTTAACCGTTGAAACCCACTACTTTCACTAGCTAACATCAACCTTGCAACATGCGTTAGCTGGTGAAAATATTTTTCATGAAATTTTAAAAAAACAACCTTTGAGGATCAACTTATTTCTAGGGCATGAATTTAAAAACCTAAGTTCTGACACTAGAAGAATCTAAAAACAAATATAGAATCTTATAGATGACCATGCTATCACCTACAAAATGAAACCAAGTGACTGGTTCATTTTGGGAGCTAACACCACCCACAACAGAATTGGCGACCATACTGGGGATCTCTAGGGTTTCTGGGAATGTTTTTTCTTGGGTGTTTTTAAGAACTGGTTTAATTTCTTGTTTTTAAAGTTTCAGCAAAAGTCTGAGCTAGTAGAGAGTTTGGTCTTCCATACTAGTCATCTCTATTTCTTTGCTTGATTGCATTTTTTTTCGAGACCCACAGAGGTACACACGGCCTGTATAAGGTCTGCACACGTGTATCCATGCCCTACCTTCTCACAGCCCGCGTGTACACGCTAGCTGAGGAAGTGTCAGTCGCTTGTATGATTCCAGAAAATTTCATTTAGAGAGACAGTCATCCTCTCCCCTGTCAGAAATAATCCTTCTCAGGGGTTTTCTGGAAATCTTTCTATTCTTTGTTGTTTGCAGTCTATAGGTTAGGTTTCACCTCAGATTGGTTTGTTCTATTAAGTTTTCCTTGAATTGTTTTCTTTTTTTTGTTAAAGTAAGTGTCTGAGTCTTTAAGAGATCTTGGTTCTCAGTACCAGTAGTCTCAGTCTAGGCTGGATTTCTTGGCCTTTCATTTGTCTTAAGAGTTTCAGAGATACACACAACTTGTATAAGGCCAGCATGTGTGTACATGCGCCCTGACTTTACACAGCTCGCGTGCAAACACTTGTTGTTGAACTATCAACAAGCGTGCTTGTGGAGAAAATTTTTGTTTAAGGAGAGGCAATCATCCTTTCCTTTGATAAGAATTATACCTCTCAGGTTTTTGGGTCTCTGTCATAGCGGTCAGTAACTTAGGTTTGATCACAACAATAGCTTTCTTTTTCATTAAAAAAATTTCCTCAAAATTTTCTTTTATAGGATTTTTAGACAAGTGTGAGAGTCTAGTTTTAATTTGCTTGTGTGTTATTTTTAAAGTGACTCTTTGCAATCTGCGCTTAGGCCAAAAGTTTTCTTGGTTTTTACTTGTTGATATTTTTCCTTTTTGCTTTGTGAGCATTCAAATAAAAAAAAACTTTTATTTTTTTGTTTGGTTAAATAGTGTGGTTTTGCATTAGTAACCAGGAAAAAGTATTTGATTCATAAGTTCTTGACGATTTACTTAGATCATAAGTAGCTCATAGTCGGCTGAAATCCTACTTTGAGTTTGTTGTTCAAAGATCTTAGAAAATTTTTAGTTTGAAAAGTTGTTTAAGATTTGAGTCAAGAGAAGTTATTTTGTTTCCAGGTTTCTATTTATTTTTATTTCATCTTTCAAACATCACTAGTTTCACTTTCATAACCTTTGACTTAAGACAACCATAAAAAATAATGCTAAATATAAATTCATTATACTTTTTATGTTTGTAGGGTCAACCAACTAGTTTAGGATTAGGGCCTTAAATTAGGTTGGAGAGGAAACTCTTCAAGGCCATTAAATCAAACATTGGATTCTAAGTTAGGGAGTGTCAAAGTCTAGTATCGTGAAAGTTATCCGGGACCCCCCTCTAACATAGGGGATAAACACGAGGTCATGTGTGGAAAGGTATCAGAGATAACCCCTCCAAAGCTGTACCAATCGTAGTGGAGAACACATATAGAGGGCTTGTCTTGGGATTCCATCGATTTCATTTGCCACAGAGCTTCGTGGGTCTCGAATCCGTTCGAGGTCCTCAGTTAGCTTCCAGACCACTTGCCTTTGATACCCTTGACATGTTTCAGGATCTATACCCTTCTCATTGTGGTCTACCCGATTTTCAATTGTACCCGCCTGGTGACTGTTCGTGCATTGGCCACCTAGTTGCCTATCTTTTTATAGACATACACAGGTGACTGCAGGGGTATACCACGGTACCTAGGACAGACATCAGGACACGCTTTGTAGAGTATAACTAGAGGGTTCTTGCATGTTCGAGTTTCAATTGCACCAGAAAGTTTCTCTAGTGTTGGTTGTTGTAATTGTTCTTCCAACTAGTTTAGTGTTTGCTTGTTTTATCTTGAAGGGACCCTTTTAGTGTGTGTTGTTTTTTGAACAAATAGAAAGCCCTAGTGTGTCTTTGATATTCTCACACAGTGGAGGATCATGAGATCCATCGATCATGAAGGCTTCTAGGCCTATCACCAGTTACACTGGAGCCACCTCTGCCACCACTAAGGCAAACGCTATACCAACAAAGGTCTTTTGAAGCGACCGGGTCACAAGAAATTGTACCCGACCAACATCCGGAGGAAACGACTGTTTTAGACTTTGGAGTGAAATATCTTGGTTCATTCGAAACTCCAACCACTTCTCTTTCGGAACCTATCATTGTACTGATTCTCCCTTACGAGTGCCAGACAGTGTCGCAAGCAGCAATGGAAACCAATGCTGCCACTTCTTCTGGGAATTCTTCAATTCCCACTACAATTGTCAGCACAGGGGATTTTCCACCTCCTAACCCACCGTCACTGGTCTAAACCACCATGGTATCGACTGCCTCTACCTCGAGAAGTGGTCCAATCCCATCTACGATGGCATCAACTTCCCCTTTCACACCGAGTGCGACAGGCCCTTCGTTCTCATATGGGATGCCTAGCTCAGGTACAAGTCCTGTACTTTCCTACTCCACTTTACAAACTTTAGGTCTGGGGGTAGGGATCTCTAACGCTCCTCTGCAAGGACACATGGAGGGCACTTCATCTCCTTTTAATGCTTTCTCTTATGGGGGAGGTCATATACCTCCTTCGTCCCCTTCGCTCGGTGGCACCCACTAGCAATCCGCAGGGCCACCCACACACCATAGTTTATTTGGAGCAGGGAGTCAAGGATCACCTTCTCATAATATGTCAGTTGGTTTGACACTGTTTTCTTTGTTCAATGCATTTGGTAACAATGCTTTCTCGTCAGCTTCTTTCCTGACTGGGGGCAACCCCAGTTATGGACAACCTATTCCTATGCAGCTTACTATTCCTGTATAGGGGGAAAACCCAGGAACTTCTTCTGCGTTAGAACCTTTGAATTATTGGCATGGATTGGTTCCCTCATCAGGAATGATGATCTAGGGCAATTATTTTCACAACCAATTGAACCTCGGACAAGGTACTATGCATATGCCCATGGGATCGACATGGGGAAACCCTTCCCAAATCCCTTTGAATGTAATGCATGCCCAACCATCTACGTCCTATTTTGGGAATCAGCCGATGATGTCTCCTCACATGCAGAACCTGTACATTGGTCATGTCCATGGTTTTTACCAGAACCCAAGCCAGCAGCCAAACTTTTCCTAGCAACCTGGTGGCAGTCAAACTACAGGTCCCTTTTTCCATGGTTATCACCAACAACCCAAACTACCTTTCCTAGCAACCTTACATTTTCCAGACTTGACAAGGTTGTTGAATGACCCTATCTGTCATGATCCACATTGGCCCCCTATGCCAACGAAGTTGCCTTTGGACATACCAAATTTTGAGGCCAAGCCTAATGAAGATCCAAGAGATCATGTGACCACCTTCCATCTTTGGTGCTCGTCTAACTCGTTGAAATATGACTCTGTATAGTTGTGATTGTTTCAACGTACTCTCATTGGGAGTGCCATGAAATGATACATTGATCTCGACTGCTCAAGATACTCTTCCTTCGGTGAATTGGCAATGGCTTTCCTAAACCATTTCCAATTACCTATGAGATACGACATTGGTACAAAATTGCTGGCCAATTTCGCATAGAAAAAAGCAGACCATATCTCTGATCACATCTGAGAATGGAGACACTGGAAGAGTTTAATTAAGGTGCCAGTCCCACCATCATTCCTGCTTGAGTGGTTCCTTAATTCTTTGGTCCCATAGTTATCCAAAGACGTCATGATGTTAGGAGTGTTTTTTGAATAATATGCCATCATGAGAGCTCAATAGCTTGAGCTAATCTACTCTCAGTCCGGTTTATTATATGAGATCTTTCCAGATGTGCCATGCTCAGTACTTGATAAAACCAGACAGAGAGTTGGATCACATGTTGATGGTATTTCTAGTTCAGTACAAACAAAGCTCATTGCACAACTGACGAAACAATTGCAACAATTGTCTATACAACACATAGCGGCCAGCCAAACAACTATTTTGGTTTCCCCCCCTACCCAAACGTCGGATGTACACAACATGCAATCGAAAAATCCAAAGGCCACCCAGTAACCCAAAGGAAATAAAAAACAACGAAAGAAGGGTAATGGGGATAAGAAACCCACTAATAATGTTGGCAGGGGCAACACTAAGAAACTAAAGGCAAGGTATCCTTGCAACCTATGCATGAAATACCACCCGACCCACCAATTTCCTCAGCTTGTAGAGGCCCAAACATTTGTGACACAATAACAGCCTGCCATGTTAACCAATCCATTTCAACATGGGCAAAACCTAACCCAAGCCTCTACAAGCACAGAAGGGGGCAGTCAAGGACCCTCTCCTTCTTCGAACAATCCTGCATCTGCGAATGTGTATATGATGAAGGGTGATGCTTTTATATCGACTAGAGTGCATGAATACAGTAAACCAAGCACTTATTAGAAGGGAAAAGCAACTAAACTCCCATCTCTTCCTCTCCAGATCGAGAAGACTTTGGGTGAAACAATGACATGCATCCCAAAGGGCGCATTCATGAAATCTTCTCACAACCCAAACACAAGGGCCACCTAGAACTATTCTGTGGTGGAGGATTTGTCTCAAACCCCTTGTGTGATGTCCGCTTTGGAGGTCCTCCAAAGCTTCCCTTCCTAGAGGGAAGCTTTGTTAGCTGCTTTAGGATCTATCGAGACTTGTAATCTGGGTACAATCATGCTGGATACAACCAACTTAAAACCTTGTCTTCCTTACCATGTAGCATTTCAGATAGTAGTGGCTCACCCCAAAAAAACTTTTACTCTGAATATTTTATGTACGATGGTTGATGAGGGCACCTCGACATGCATTATGTCGTTGGCATGTTGGAAGTCCATTGGCCAGCCCGTTTTTTCTCCATCACCTACTCTTCTCATTGCTTTTGACGGTCGTTTGTTCCGACCACATGGCATTATTCCCTCTTTCCCCATGCAGTTAGGAGGGAAGAACGTGTGCGTCGAGGTAGAAGTAGTCGATGCATCCCTCGACTACAATCTTTTGTTAGGAAGGAGTTGGACTTATGCCATGCAAGCAGTGGTTGCTATAGTTTTCTGGGTCTTGTTGTTTTCACACGAGGACTGGATTGTGACCATTGATCAATTATCTTTCTCCAGACCTGATCCTTCATTGGGGATATCTGCAGTCCCAATGATTGATAATCCCCAACCAAGTGTATTCAACGTAAGGATTGGTTTGTTCCCATGTTTTATGGGTACCTTCGATTACCTGCCCCCTCAAGGTGATGTCAAGTTCATATCCGACCACCAAAAGGTTGATATTTTCCAAGTTTTGTCATTTCGCATGACTTACTTCAACGATCCGTGGATACTCCCTTCCCCATCGGCCACGATGGAAGGGACAGGGCACCCTGACATGTCCATTCCCTTGTCTGTAGCCAAAGTAGCATACTCTTTAGTACAACAAGCTTCAGCCGACACAGATCCAACTCCTGCACAAGATTTAGATCCACTTCTAGAGCCTATTTGGGATCAAGGCTCTCTCACTGATACTGATTCGTTAGAATTAGTCTTGCCTTCCGACGAAGCAATAATTGAAGCAATGACTAGTCTGAACAAACCCTGGGATGATCTCCATCATAGATCATACTTCCTCCTAGAGTTAAGCAGAATCGAAGCCAGAGAATTCACCTTGACCATGACTGGAGATAGGTCTTGTCCTATTAATCCCTTAGGTACACATGAGGTTTATGATGAGGGCAATATGGAAACTATTGTTGAAACCATACCGATTAATATCTCCAGAACCCCTGGCATTGTGGAAAATGTTTTCGTCGGAGCTGACTGTTCCCCCAGAGAGATTCAAATCTACACAGATCTATTTAAAGAATTCCACAACGTTTTTTCCTAGTCTTACGAGGAAATGTCAGGTATCGATCCAAAAATAGTCGAACATGAAATCACAACTTATCCATATTCCAAGCCTGTTCGACAGAAGCTTCATCCAGTTAATCCGAGGAAAGCAGCAACCATTAAGCTTGAAGTTGAGAAACTGCTAAAAGTCGGTTTTATCTATCCTATCCATTTGACCCAATGGGTGTCAAATCTTTTGTCGGTCAATAAGAAACAGGGAACGATTTGTGTATGTACGGACTTCTGTGATTTGAACAAGGCTTGTCCAAAAGATAATTTTCCCACACCATTCATCGACTAGATAATTGATGAATTTGCAGGTTATGAGGCCTTTTCTTTCATGGATGATTTTTCGGAATATAATCAAATACAAATCAAACCCGAAGACCAACACAAAATGACATTCATTTGTCCATGGGGTACATTCACGTATCGTAAGATGCCCTTTGGTCTCAAAAATGCTGGAGCGACCTTTCAACGGGCCATGTCTTTTTCTTTCCATGATCTCAAGTATATAGTCAAGGCCTATTTAGAGTATTTAGCATCTCGATCTCACAAGAGAACAGATCATCCCACACACCTCCGACTTATCTTTGAGCGATGTCGCTACTTCCGGATTCGCTTGAATCCAAACAAGTGCAACTTTTGCATAACCTCGGGACATTTTTTAGGTTTCATAGTGTCAATAGCAAGGATCATGGTCGATCCTCTCAAGGTTCTGGCAATAGTTCATTTGCCTCCCCCATGCACAATCCTTCAACTTTAGAGTCTACAAGGCAAGACGAATTTTTTAAGATGTTTCATCGTCAACTATGCTAAGATCACAAAGGGCTTTATGCACTTACTGAAGAAAGATGTTCCTTTTAATTGGGATGATGCTGCTCAATGCTCCTTCGACGCATTGAAACATGCCCTCACAACTACCCCTCTGCTTCAGCCACCCAACTATAACAAAGATTTCTTAGTATACCTGGCTTCTGCAGAGTCCACCATTGGCATGGTCTTAGTTCAGGAAGATGATTTGCTCTCAGAATATGTGATCTATTACCAGAGTCGAGGCCTAGTCGGACCAGAACTTAATTATTCCCATATCAAAAAACTTGCGTTGGCAGTAGTCCATGTTGTTCAATAGTTCCGTCATTATTTTTATCTTCATAGGACCACTATCATTGTCGTTGTGAATCAGTTTCAATACGTGTTGACATGACGAGTAATAGGAGAAAGGATCAGTCGATGGATAGTCGTCCTCCAGGAATTCGACTTAGATTTCGTTTCAGTGAAATCCAAAAAGTCACTGGTCTTCACAGAACTTATTTTGAAGCTTCTGGTTGAGTCAGGTGATGTTATTCCCGAAGAGTCACCTATCAGAGGAGATATGTTTTTGATAGCATCTTCGGATCCCTGGTATAGAGATATACTTATCTATCTCCAGACTTTGAAGTTCCCCACCTCTGCTTCTTGTGATGAGTGTCGCCATATACGCCATCAGGCCAAGAATTATCTCATACTCGATGATATGTTGTATCGAAGAGGTGTAGACTGCATCCTGCGTCAATGTCTCACTCACAAAGAAGCATTTATCATGCTTAACGATTTCCATACCAGAGCATGTGGCGGTCATTTGTCTGGGTTGGAGATAGCCCAAAAGATTTTACGAGCAGGTTACTTCTAGTCGACACTAATCAAAGATTGTATCGAATCAGTCAAGAAGTGCCACCCATGTCAGATATTCTCTCGGAAGATGAGGGCACATTTTTCTCCCATGTTTCCTATCATCACATTTGGTCCCTTCACCTAGTGGGGGGATTGATTACAATACATGTAACCCTCCTTCAACAAGGGGGCACTGTTATATCATTGTAGACATAGACTACTTCACGAAGTGGGTCGAAGCTATGCCAATGTTTAAATATGATGGAGAGATTGCGGCTCTCTTTTTATTCAACCAGATAATAGCAAGGTTCGGCATCCCGAGAGAGATTGTCATTGACCATGGTAGTCACTTTCAGAACCAGATGATGACTGAATTAACATCAAATATTGGATTGCGGCAAGAACATTCATCACCCTACTATCCCCAAGAAAATGTTCAGGTGGAAGCTATAAATAAATCTCTTAAGACCATCCTACAACAAACGATCAACTCAGCCAAGTCAAATTGGCATTTGATGTTATACTCGGCATTATGGGCTTACCGAACGTATGTTAAGACTGCAACCGATTTCTCACCTTTTCAACTTGTTTACGGGCTAGAAGCAGTCTTGCCTATCGAATGTCAGATCCCATCCCTAAAATTGGTCGTACAGTTATTTCCAGACACTTCTCCACTTGAAGAACGGTTATTATACCTTGAGCAGCTCAATGAGTAGCATCATGATGTGGCCCTGGCCAACGAGGATCACAAACATAAATTCAAGTGTCAGTATGATCGGTCCGTTCATCCTTGAATTTTCTCTGAAGGCGACCTTGTCCTAGTCTATGACCAAGATAAGGACCCCCTGGTGGTAGGAAAATTCAAACCCTTGTGGTTCATACCTTTCATCGTAAAAGAAGTTCTAAAAAAGGGAGCTAATCGTCTAGTTGAATTTGAGGGAAATGGTTTGGCGGAGCCTAGAAATGGGCTCTACCTCAAGAAGTATTACTCATAGGTAGGTCACCTTGGGTAACTTTTTGTAACATATGTATAGTCTTTTTACTATTACTTTCTAGTTTCTTTTAGTATTATGGACGTGTCATTTTTGATGTTATCTTTTGTCACTGTGGCAGATGTCAAGTGAATCAGAGGTGTTCATTGGGTATGCATATGGTGCTAGCCGACACACTTGGAGGCTTGCCTCCGCATCTTGGGTAATTTTTACACCTCGAGGCCAGTTATTATCTTCCGGAGGTATATGCTTAGGCGACACCACAAACAATGTTGTCGAGTATAGTGCAGTTATTGAGATGCTCCGTGACGCCCTGTCATTTGGTATCTCTCATCTATGGGTCTATTTAGATGCTCAGCTGGTTGTGTCTCAGTTAAATAGAGTCTACCATGTTCATGATCCGACTTTACACCGACGATTCCTTAGGGTACGTCTCTTAGAATGAATATTTGATTATATTACATATTTTCATGTTCCTAGGAGATTAAACCAAGTTACAAATACTCTAGCTAATCAAATTTTAGACTGACATCTCACACACATATAAAAAGACATACACATAAACATGTAAATACATTTTTAAAGGAAAATATGATCCATAAGACACAAAAAGACATAAAAATCCATATATAATATCATAAGCACCAGAGTACATAGGTGGACACAAGCACCTCAAAAATATGAACAGTAACGATTCATGGGGCTTATGCCCTCAAAAAATATATACAAGTAGTGCTTTTGGCACGTGAAAAGTCTAGACTAACTAAGGCCAGGGCATGTGGGCCATGTTGTAATGATCAACAGTGTTTGCCAAATGCCGAAATAGTCGAACCCACATCTGTGGTGCCCCCACTACATGAGGCTGCATAGATGGTGGCAGATCCTCAATCTCTGCCATAGGGACTATGCGGGTGAGTGAGGTAAAGTTTCGCTCAACTCATCTCAAAACCCTCTCAGCTTCATCGGCTGGAATCTCTCCTGTTGTTGTTGGTCCCCTTGCGGCGGCAGGTGCGGCCCTTGGATGAGGACGACGCCTATTCCTCGCATAATACACAGGTCGCACTGGTCCCACATCTGCACATAATAGACACATATATGTCAAATACTCTGTTATAAAAAAAATTCTATATATAAAAAACAACATAAAAATTACATATGTTTCACAAAAAAAAAAAAAATGATGCAAACTTACCCATCTCTACTCGCTCCTCACCAGGAGGTACCGATATCTCAGTGTCTCTCGAGAAATCAATCCTAGCATAAGGGTAATCCTCTATGACTAGGATATGTCGTGACAACCAAGAAAAGAAGTCATCATCAAAGGACTCATTGGTCCTTCCACCACCCTGTCATGGCACTAACACTGCCCATCTACAAACCGCAAGAAGAGAGGCTTGATGTCCTCATACCACCACTTGAGGACTGAAACTAGGAACTCTTTCAAAGAATAAAGAGCATAGAATCATCCTGAACCCAAAGTTCCTCTGCATCTGCAACCGACAATCTGTCAGTTGTCTCTTCATACAATCCAACAGTGTAGTGCTCCAGTCAAATATCTGTGCATTTAAGCACTAGACTGCACAGTTCATCTGTGCACGGGACGCCTGATGTAGATCCATAGAACTAGTCATCCGCCCAATAAGAAACACAATCTCCTACAGTGATAAATCAGTGATCTTTCTTATTGGCACCTAAGAGCTCGATCGGTATGTATTAGCCTCACAATAAATTCCTATCAATTCTGATATGTTATGAGGCCCCGAAGGAAATGTTCGAAAATGGACTGGTTCCCCTCTCTTGGAGAGGCCAGTCAAAAGGTATATATCCTCTGTAGTAGGCACCAGTGATTTCCCCTCTAGCATAAAGGCCTCTGCGTTATTCTCTTTAAAGGCACAAAGACTTTTCTTCTTAAAGTTATTCTCTTTAAATAAATTTATGTTTTTGTATTTATCCTCATCATCACAAGTCTGATCCTTTCCTTTGTGGGGACATTTATTTGCAAAATGACCTATCCTACCACAGTTAAAGAATTTTAAAGGAAGTTTACCTTTGTATTTTCCTGATCCCTTCTTCAGTCTTTTCACAAATTTTGCTTCAATTTCATCGGGCTTAGAATCCTCATTCTTGTCTACTTTAAAAGATGCTTCTCTGGAGGTGGGTTTATCTTTAACTATTCTCATTTCATATACAATCAATGTTCCTAGAAGTTGGTCAAACTGCAAGGTTTTTGGATCATTAAGTTCTTCTATAGCATAGACCTTTGGGTTGAACCTATCTGGGAGAGATCTCAAGATTTTATGAACTAAAGAAGGTTCCCCAATTGTTTCACCAAGTGCCTTCATTGCATTTACCATTTCTTCTACTCTCAGAAAGTATTTTCCAACATTTTCATCTTCCTTCATATTCAGTTGTTCAAATTGTATTCTATAGGTTTGAAGATTTGCATCCTTTACCTTCTCATTACCCTCATAACTTCTAATGAGTTTGTCCCACATTTCTTTGGCAGTTCCTAGGTGCATAAATTTTACGAATTCTACTTCTGCAAGCCCACTCAAGATAGCATTCATAGCCTTAGCGTTGAAGCTAAATTCTAGTTTGTCATCCTGATTAGCTAGCACAACTGACTTTACATAACCAGTATCTACCACATCCCAGACATCTGCACCTAAATCCATTATGTAGGTTCTCATTCTAACTTTCCAGAAGGCAAAGTTTGTTCCATTGAACAGAGGGGCCTTATTGGTTGAATTTCCTTCATGTATTAACATGTTTAAGCTCTAGGATCTACCCTTAGCTGAAAAGGGGCCGACTCTGATACCAATTGTTGGACAACTGAGAGGGGGGGTGAATCAGTTGTTATAGTTCTTAAACAATTATGCTTCTTTTAAAATATTTACAAGGCACTCAATGATGATCACAATAATGGGAAATAAATAAAGGCACATTCAACATCAGTCACATATATGATAAAATAGAGACAGATAATTCCCGAGGAAACCCATACAGGGTAAAAAACTCTATTTCTTTATATGATAAATATTATATACATTCTTTACATTATCATACATATGAGCA
>ML783523.1:64154-167105 GCA_009831015.1 Picea engelmannii | reverse complement strand
AGGTTGGAGCCTGTGTAACTGGAAGTTGGTGCTTCCATCCAGTTGGTGCTGGAGTTTTCAAGGAGTTGGTGCTTCCTTCTAGTGGGTGCTAGAGAAATCAGAGAGTTGGAGCTCTCAAACAAGTTGCAGCTTGTAAAACAGAGGTAGCAGCCTCACATTAAGTTGGTGCTCAATTGTAAATGATGTACAGAACAGAAAAAGACTGCCTATCATTTCGAAGAAGAAGAGGTTTTCTCCCTTTATGGGTTTCCTCGTGAAAATCTGTCTCTGTGTGTATTTTATGTGTGACTGATGATCTTTACTCTTACTGTCCATATGCTGTATGATTGGTTGATGACACATGAAGAAATCTTAATAATTATTTAAAAGGCATAAAATTGTTTAAGCTTATAAACAACTGATTCACCCCCCCCCTCTCAGTTGTTCTAGTCTTTCCAACATACTTATCATATAAAGAAAAAGAGGTTTTTTCCCTGTATGGGTTTCCTCAAGAAATATCTGTCTCTGTGTTTCTCATATATGTGACTGATGTTGAATTTGCCATTGTTTATTTCCCTGCATTATTGCGAATATCATTTAGTGTCTCAGCAAAGAGTTTAAAAGAAGCATAATTGTTTAAGCACTGTAACAACTGATTCACCCCCCCCCTCTCAGTTGTCCAACAGTAAGTACTTTGTGCATGACTGTGAGAGACTTGAAGAGCTAAGTGAAAGTGTTTGTAACAGATGGTGAAAGGCTTTGTGCTGTAACACAAGGAAGAAGGATCTAGCGGGCTACGCAGATAGTTTGTCCTATGCATAGTAGGGTTTTGATGGCTCTGTTCTTGTAACCGATTGACTAAATATAATAAAGAATAAGAGTTTGTGGACGTAGCCCCGGGGTGGGGGTGAACCACGTAAACATTTTGTTGTCTTTATTTGTGCTTGTATGGATGTGTTTGTATCTTCTTTTGCTAAGTTCTTAGAGATGATTAGATAGATTTGGTTATTCTTAGTGCTAATGATGTATAAGAATGTTAGATCTGATCTATATGAATGTGTTGAGTGTTTGATCTACTAGATTTGACCTATCTATTAATGCTAAGTTCTTAAGTACGTTATATCAGTGTGAATGTTGTGAAGCCCTGTTTTATTAGCAAAGTGATTATTGATTGCATATTGAGGAACTGACAGTGCTAAGTGATTTATTAAGTATTATAATCATAGATTTGTGTCCCAACTAAGGTTACAGGCACCTGAGTCTTGCAACCACCCCTGCCTCTACCTCGGGTGAGACTTCATCTGCTTCACAGGTGTTGCCAAAAGGGTCAGTAGTTAGGGATTTGTTGGTGCATTGTTGTAGCGTTTAACCCTAGGTCTGCCCCTATTCCAACAAATGGTTTTGTTGTCAGGACCTGAAACTGTGATTGTTGGGAACTAAGAAAGAAGAATCTTTGTGCAAAGATCCATCCTGAAACTATGAAATCTCTGTGCGTAGATATGTTTCCCTAGTGCACAACATTCTACTTGACATAAGAAGCTATGCACTAAGGAAAAGAAGTCTTATCTGAAGAAAAGAGGTAAGATTCGGAAGCTTTGTGCCCTAAGAAAGGTAAAAGTGGGAATTCTTGATTAAAAAGAGGTAAGATCTGCAAGCTCTATGCTCTGATAAAGGTAAGAATAGTTAAAAATTTTTAGATCTGGAAGCTTTGTGCTCTGTAGAAGTAAGATAAGTGGAAATTTTTGTTTCTAGAGTATGGATCTAGGTATGTTTAATAGAGTCTATCCTATTTTGAAAACTAGGGTATTAATAGATGAAAGAAGATTTGATATGACTAGATCTGATAAGAATAGTGAGAGATATGTTATACCTATGCATAGAAAGAATGTTTGGACTAACAAATGGATGCAGGATTCTAGAAGGAATTTATTGCACGTTAGCTCCTATGACCCTAGCACGTAGTATAGGAGAAGCTGGGGATCATTTAAAAGAAAGAGAAGATTAACCCTCTATTACAGCTACAGAAAACTGGGACACCTTGCTAAGGCATGCCCTAGGAGAAAACTTGGTTGTCTTTGTTGCAAAGCTATGGACCATGAAGTGTTGGATTTCCCTAGAATGATTGCTAAGCTTGAAAGTATGAACATAAGACAAGGAAACCCTAAGGAAGATCCATAAAATAAGGAATTTTATCCAGGATCTTGACAAGAGCATGCCAAACTTGGGGGGAACATCAGCAATTATGATATCAATAAGTATAATCTTCATGGGAAACTGAAATAAGGTCACCACCATATCCTTAATTACTCCAAGTCACTTAACTTTTCTCGAGTCAAAATAATATAATTCATGATAGGTCTTTGTGACTTCTAACCCAAGTTCATCCATAACACATTTTGGCATAAGATTGTGGGATGCCCCTAAATCCATGAGACAATTGTGTAGCACCTTATCATGTATATTTAGTGAAGTATAGAAAGGTTGGGATGAGTCATCTATGTCTTCTATCAAAGGATCTAAAATCACTGTTGGTTTTTCATCTTGCAGATTTATTGAGTTGGTGGCATTTGAAGATGATTCTGGTTGTAACATTTTGGATAAATATTTTTTAAAATCCTCATTTTTTATCAAGTCCAAAAAAGGTACATGGATCTTTATTTTCTGGATCTCATTCTCAAAACTAAAGGAAGGGGAAGGCTTCAAAATCTCTTTGGTTTCAGGAGGAGGATTTCTGATCAGAACTTGTGGGTTTTGAGAGTCTTTTTCCTTGCTGCTCACTGTCACAGCCTTGGCATAATCTTCTTTTTGAACAGGTTGATTAGAGGCATCATTTTTTTCTTCATTCTTCTTAGATCTCATATTATATCTACTAGCATTTTCTTTACTTTCACTCCCTTTCTTAGCTCATTAATTTGAATATCCATTAAAGATTGTTCATAAGAGGATTGAGACAAGTGTGGGGATGGGGATGTATCACCTAAGCAGTGAATATTAGGATCAACTTGTACCTCCTCTTCTTCTTCATCAACCACTAAATTATTTTGCAAAGGAGCTTTTACCCTCTGATCATCTCTCTCTTTGTTTCTAGGATCTCTAGGAAAGATTTGGGGAGCATTATTTGGTCTCTTGTAATTACCTATGTTATCATTGTTTTGATCATTTCTATATGTTTGTTTCCCTTCTGATTTTAATTTCTCAATTTCAGTGGAAAGAGATTTTACTAATTTGGTCAGCTCATCTACTTGAGAATTAACAACAGGGAAATCAGAAGTTGAAGCTTCACCTCTGTTTTTTCTCCTATCCCTATCAAATTTCCCCCTAAGCTTATCTGATGCCACTAAGTTGGATTCTACCTCTAAGGCAACATCTTGCATATGAACCAAGGAAGGTGACCTTCTTTCTCTCAAAAGGAGGCAAAATTCAGAATCAAATGCACTAGTATAAGTGATGTTTTCCATGGTTTCAGTGGGTTTGATCTCATCAGGGATATTCTTGTACATTTTGTTAAATATTTTTGAAAAGTCAGAGACAGACTCTGCTTCTTTCCTTTTCAAAGATCCAAATTCGGTGATATAGTACAAAAAATCCTTTTTATCACCCTAATGCCTCAAGAAGGCTTCATCCAATTCCTCAATACTAGTAATAGATCCAAGGGCCAGACCCCTAAACTACTTCCTAGCCTCACCAAAAAGGCTTTGGACAAAAACCCTCATCCAAACATATTCATTTTCACTATTTTGGTTATCTGCATAGCTGTAGAAAGAAGCAAGATGTTCCTCAGCTGTTACATCTTCCTCTCTCATGAACTTAGGCATGTATTTCAAATAATCTCCTGGAGGGGGAGAATTCACTAGTTGAGGTAAGACTAGAGGAGCATATCTGGCAGCCACTATGGAATCCATCCTATTTGTAGGGGGGTTAACAACTTCCATTTGATTTTGGATTCTCGGTGAACAAGAAGGAGAAGGAGACTTGACTGTGTGCAGAGTTAGAAAGGAAGGAACAAATGACAGGGGGGTTTTAGTTTTCACAATAGAAGGTTGAGTCTTGGAAGAGGAAGGTAAGGTCTGACAGGGGGATGAAGTTCCTACTTCTTTGGTAGCAAAATTTTTAACAGAAAGAGGTCTAGAAAAACCTAAAGTAGGGAAATCTTCAAAACTATCAAGACTGAAACACTTCTCAATATCAGGGGAAGAGAATATATCAATGTTTTTTTCTTTCAATTCAGTTTCAAAGGAAGAATATTCAATAGGAAACTCTTCAAAATCAAGTCTTTTAGATACTTCAGCAGAAGATGAAGGAAGCTTACTTGATAAAGCAGCTGGAGTATCAAGAGTAGAATCAGGCAACTAACCAAAAGCACTTGTAGCAATAGAAGAAATGTTTTTTTGAGAAGCTTTTCCCTTCTTGATTATCTTCTCTGGGTCAGCCTTGGGTGGTACCAAAGGTAGTTGTGGATTTGATCTCATATTTCTGCCTTTAGGTGCCAGAGATGAAACAATGGAGTCGCCAGGTGCAGGCTGCAATCTTCAAAATACTGAGTTCTAATGCACCTTTAGAACTAGAATACTGTGTCGTTGTAATCCCAAGGAAAAGTCTTCAAATCATCCCCGGCAACGGCACCAAGAATGTTAGCACTAGGAGTCACCTTTAGATTTCATGGAAGGAAACCCCAATACCCATCAAGTTATAAGTGAATGTAAGGGTGTTTAAAGGGTCAAATGGAAAAGGACTCAAGTGATAATGTTCTAACTCATATAACAGGGCTAGCATGCACCAACAATTAAGGTCTTGGATAACTTCAATCAGTAGTTTGGCAGTAAGTATGAATAGAGGGAAGACTTGAATGAAAGAAGTGTAGGGGCTATTGTAAACATCAATTCCACAAAAGCCTAAGGAGGAAAGTTTCTTAACACAAGATCTTCTTGAACTGAGAAACTAAGGAAGATAAATAAACATCATGATAACATAATGATCAAACATACATCATAACATCACCATAATCATTCATGTGAATCATTCAAAGAATGAACATTTAGCATCAGAAGCAAATAGGCTGAAAGAGAAGATTATTTCTATTAGTCAAAAGGTATTAAGTCCAGTACATCACTAGATCACAGTCACTTCATCAAAATATTAGAGTATAAGGGAGCCTTGCTACACCATCTGAACCTACTAAAGAAAATGATGTATCTATTTATAACAAAAGGGAGGCAACAGTTGGAGGTACGACCTGGCCTCCTTCCCTTGAAAAAATATAAACATTTATTTGATCTAACAACTTATCTAACTACCTCTGCTATAAAACAGGAAAATGTTGGTGACTAATACAACTGAATTTCAAACTAATTTGATTCCCTTTTGCTGCACAACTTCCTATTTTCCATGTGTCTTTCAAAGCATGTGGTTGTCTTCATGATTCCAGCTGCTGCTTCTCCATCCTTCTTCATCATCAATTTATCCAAAAGTTGTTATCTTGGTCCTCCTAGATCCCTAGTCTTTATTGGCAGCTTCCTTGGTAGAAAATCTAGGTAGCGCACTACAAGGATAAAAGTTAGTGACTGTAGGTAGCGTAACTGTGTTTCATATGTGCACAGAATCTGCTCTCTGTGCGATATTAGGTAGCGCTTCTGTGTTGCGCTTGTGTGAAAACCTTTACCCTCTGTGAAATATTCGGTAGCGCCATTAGGTAACGCCACTTACTCTATGCATGTATGCAGGTTTAGGTAGCATTACCAAAACACAACGCCTTCAACCTTGACATGTGTTGAGAAATTTGTGGTCTTTAATGATGACAAAACCATTTTACTTAGGTGCCTTGATCGTACAATAGGTAGTGCCCTTTATCATTGGGGGAAGCTAGCACTTAGAAAAAACTCAAAAACCAGATACTTAAATGCTTAGAAGCCTGTATAGATGGAAGAGATAATATTTGCATATCAGTTAACCCTCCCCAAAAAGGAACATCCTCAAAAATGGGGCTTACCTTTTACCAACTATTTTGTCATTTTGACATTTAACCTCACACTCCTTCTAGTAGAAAGAGGATCTTCAATTGACATAGAATACTTCTTCTTCTTAGCATTGACAAGATTCCTCTGTGTAGTTGTGCTCTCCTTAGCTGTTGGTTTGTCATCCTCAATGGCAGCTTCAACCAACACCAGTAAATTTCTTTGGGCTACCTCATCTTGAAAGTGCTTCAGCTCATCCTTTAGCTTCCTATTTTGAGACTAGAAGCCTTTGTTTTTCCTGTAAAGATTCTTTAACTTTCTATGAAGGGGCTGGGCCTTTCTAGTTGCAAACCTTTCCAAGTCAAGGGTGTGATTGTAGCCATCCATGAGATCTTTCATCTGAGCCAAGTTGACCTTATATTCTACTTCAAGACGATTTATTTATTTTATTTCATCTCTAAGGTACTTGATAAGTATTTTTTAGGTCTGACTGTCAGGAGGAACAATGGCATGTACAGTCTCACTAGGATTTTTCTTAGACTCCCCTTCCTCCTGCATGGGAAGTGTCTTTTCTACCTCATCAGGTTCCTTGATGGTTTTACTTTTATTCTTCTTTATCAGCACAGGGGTTTCATTGTTTCTTTCAACATGCTTCTCAATGCCTTTCTCAGAGGTTTCATCTTTACTCTCTAAAGGTCTTTTAGTACCTTTATCCTTAACCTTCTATACAGGGGTTTCTTGTTTCCCTTCAGTAGGCTGAGAAATACCTTTACCCTTCTTCCTCTGAATAAGGGTTTCTGATTTTTCCTTCGCAGGATTTTCAATGCTCTTACCCTTCTTCTTTTGAATAGGGGTTTCTGGTAAAGACTTCTTTTTGAAAACCTCTTTAGGAATTGATGACCTTGTGAAAGGCCTTTTACCCTTGATTTTGACTCCTGGAGGAGAAGAGGGAAAGATAACCTTCTTCCCTTTCTTGGATGCATCTTTGGTAGAAGAAGGCACCTCCTCTAACTTGGTGGAGGGGGTGGTGAAAAATCTCTGTGTGGATAAGGACAAACTTCTTCCTCAGCTTATGTGACCTGCTTGCTGATCTCTGAAACTTGAGTAGGGGCTCTACCCTTCCTCTTCTTGTTGGTCCCTGCTTTAGTTGCACTAGTGGGTGAAAAAGGACTTGCCCTCTGTGATTGAGGAGTTGGTATTAGATCCAACTTGAAATGAGAGGTAACAACAAAATGCTCCCATGAAATCTCTTTCTTCCCCAATTCCTCAAAGACTAACATTCTGATAAGTCCAGAATGGAAAAGGCTAGAATCCACATCTTTAGATTTGGCTTGTATCATGTTTGACATCTTACCTAAACACCTCAACAAGTAATAGGGAATATTCATCTTAAACTTACCAGTAAAATGTAGAAACAACCTTATATGGTACTGGTACAATGTGTTAAATATCACTTCACAAGTAAAATATCTCTGTATGATCTTCAATAATCTGTCAAATTGTTCAATCAACTGACTCCTTGGCATACTTTTGGACAAATCAATGGCTTGATATTCAGGTTTAAAAATATCTTTTGCATAGGCTGAACTAAAATCCATGGCTTTGAACCACTTTTCACCTGTAATGGGGATCCATGTTGCAGCTGATATAGAGGCTTCAGTGAACTCAAACTCCAAATCACCAACCTTGGTTTTCCTACCATCAAACTGCAATGAAAACTGTCTTTCTACCTTTGGATGGCCTCTCTGCATGTTCTGACAGAAAGGAATGCACCCTACTCTTTGAAATGCCTCTCTTGTTATGGGTTCTATATCAAAAAGATGCATGTCCACCAGTTTTGTCCTAACCACCTTGCCACCTTTGTGTGTCTTCCTCGATTGAGGAGTCTCCATGGCTCAAAATGAGGGTTTTTAAGAGGATTAAGGGATGGTGATGACCAGGAAGGCTTTGAATCAGACTTCAAATATATAAGGCTGGCCCTTTTAGACAAACTGATGCTAGTAGGCAACTTTAGGAACTACACCCTTAGGCTTGTACAGGTATTCTGGAGTGTAAACAGTGAGGGAGTAATCCAGAATTGGCCTTTCGAAATTGAGTGAAAATGCTAAACTCCAAGATGAATGGAAACAAGGAAGGAAGAGAGGTTTTAGGCAATGCCTCTGGGTAGCACAACGCATACGCAGAGGATAAGCTATTTACAGGCTTGTGATCTAAATGACTGAGGTAGGCAGCAATAAACTAACTTAGATGCAGGAAATGAAGATATAGGTATGGAAAAGAAATAAGACCAGGCTACCATGCAAAGACGAGCCCCTTACAACTATGTAAACTTGGCCAACCAAAACCCGAGCGCAAATTTCTTGTGAAAATTAATATGCAAAGGGGGGGGGCAACACGAGATACCTGTGGAGTAGACACTTGTTGGGTACTTGAATTAAATATTAGGATGAGATTGCGAAAACTTTGGCCCTCGAACCCACTTCAATTTCGAACTTGGTTTCCTTGTTGTCACCTGATCTAAACTTGTGAATTTGCACAGCGCATCACTATTGAGATTTTCAAAAATATAATCCGTTACCAAGGCTCGTAAATGAAAGATATGGTAATCATCTTTAACTAACTATTGGCACTGAAAACAAGGGATATGACATTAGTCGTGGCAATCATGACTTGAGGTGGAAGTATGACGAACTGGATAGGCGCTACAGAACTGCCTGATGATTAGCCAATGTTTCCAATTCAAAAAATGATTAGATAAGTAAGCAAGGATGATGAGGAATGTCTATGAGGTCATGCGTGAGTAGAGAGGAGTGTCACATAAATCTAGTCATGGGAGGGATCGATCTAGGGACAAGTCATGAAGGGGAAAAAAATGAGTCATGAGCTAAAATGGTTCAAGGATCAAATTAGAGCTAAGACTCAAAAAATTTAATCATCTAAGGGTCCTAGCAAACATAAATTTTAAACGGATGAAGCCTTAAAAGAAAAATTAAAATCTAAATCTTGAAAAAAATATTGAAAACAAACTAAAAGACCCAAGGCAATTTAGTGTGATAATAGGGACTGATATATCCATTCTACTACTACTCCGAACAGGCCGAAAGCATTTATAGCTCGATACCAGACCGTTGGACCATGCCATAATGAACATAACAATATTTAATGAGGCTTCATACCCATTACAAGAAAACCGTTGTTGAGTTTCCTATTTATCCCATCACTCCATGCACAGAGAACACTTTTGCTAACCAATAATTTGAGCCTGCAAACCAAGTGAATTGTATACAGTGATCATTACCCTCTTGTTGTTTATTCTAGTGCAGTATCTGAGTTAATTGTGAACCCGATATTATTAATCCCGAGCGCATATGTCCGACACTCTCACTGCAATTGAAGAATTAGTAACAGAAGTACTGCTTGACTTTATGACTGAAAGAGTCATGTCAGAGAGAGGATTGTCTATCGGTATACAAGCATCATCGATGAGAGGATTGTCAACCTCTCCATCCACTGCTTGAGCAACCATCATGACCCATTGATGAGAATTGAACCAAGCATAGAGATGATCTTGCGAATGCTAAGTTGATTCCAAGCATTTTACCTACCTATCTACCACCTCTGAGTGGCACAATAAATCGCGACAGTGTTCCCAGAGACTTTGAGTACAAATTGGTCACTGCGTACCTCCCGAAGGGGATATGCATAGTTCATGCAGATCAAGAAAAGATAGAAACATTGAATTTTAGCGACTTCAAACTCGG
Source organism: Picea engelmannii (assembly GCA_009831015.1). NCBI lineage: Eukaryota > Viridiplantae > Streptophyta > Pinopsida > Pinales > Pinaceae > Picea > Picea engelmannii. Next base: position 157,414 of record ML783523.1, on the reverse strand, counting down.
TGACAGGAAGGTCTATAGCATGCTCTCCCCACATAAGTACTTGACCAGGACAAAAGGAAAGAATTCAAAGATAATTCCTCAGTCATGTACCCATAACCTCAGGTAGTCCACACAGCTCAATGTCATGAAGATTCCTCACTTCGTAAGACACCAAGAAGTGAGTGCATCTGTCAAACTATTGTTGTATTTTTATCATGGTGGATACTTGTGGTTAAACCGTTGTATCATAGTGGATCCAACATTGATCAATCAGATCACAGGGATGAGTATGCAAGGCCTTGACCCATAGGATTTCTACCTAGGAAAAACAATGGATCACACTCTAGCAAAAAGGATCAAGGACACCTACGAATATGTCAAAAAGGGAATGCGAGGCTACAAGGTAGCTTCTATCCAAAGTGGCGCAGTGAGCCTAGCCTATCAATTGATCGCGGGAAAGTTGGTCTGCAATAAACGACCCACCCAAGTGACTAGTTTTGTAGTCGACCTCACAGGGAAGTGCACAGAGGGCCTACAAATGAATTGGGTGAAGTACCTCGTGAACCAGTTGGAACTAGACTACAGAGAAATGAAAGATCAAGGATATGAATTCCACTTAAATTGGCTTCTAATCCTGATTGCTTTCATCGCATGGGATATGCCGGAAGGTGTGACCTTCCAGGACATCGAGCCCTTTGATCCTCTGGCCGCAAAGTTCATTACACTATGGTATTCCAATGACATGAACAAGCAATGGAAGTCAAATGACGTATTCCATGAATATTACAATCAGCTGAAGTTAGCTATCCAGTCTGAGCCTTGCATCACACCAAATACTCTCCATAGGTTTCGGCCTTTAATGAAATTCAGCACGGACCGCCATTTCATTTATATTACAGCGTGCACTGATGAACACAAGTAGCAACTTTAGTCTTACTACAAGCTGACAGAGGAGGACTTAGAAGAAATCACCAAGGAATGGTTGGTGAACCTCCTCATTCTAGTAGACCCTGTAGAGATATCCAATTTAGACAGTCCAGAAACTATGTCGGATACACCTGAACCTAGCAAGATAAAGAAGACCAAAGAGGTCCATGATTTAGATAGTTCATCCATGAAGACTTCTTCCATATCAGCAAATAAAGGAGGAGATGGTGGAGAGATAGATGGCACAAAATTTGAACAGAAGAAAGGCGAGGTTACACCTCCTAGAGACGAGGAGGATCCCTCGAAGAAAAGGAAGGTTTCCTTGCCAAAACCTTCCTCCTGGAATAAAGTGAAAGCAACCATGACCAAAATGCAGACCATCCTCACCTCCAACAACATCAATTTCATCATAGCAGCCCTGAATGATGCTTCACTGGAGATAGAAGAGAAGCAAGAAGCTAAGTAGGAGGAGGTGTTTCATCGGATTAAGGACGAGCTCCAAGGAGTGCAGTAGGCACTACAATCCAGCCAAGCAGTCTCCACTACACCTCTGTCAGTGGGAACATCAAAACTGGGAGATGAGACAACTCAACTCCACCGCATCGCTGATACAGTCAAAGATCACCTTCGATGAGCTCAGGAAGAAACAGTGCAAGCTACCCAGGATTTGGCACAAGTACTATAGAACAACGCAGTACTATAGAATGGGAAAAACTTGCTATACAAGCGAAGTAGGATGAAGAAAAATCACAACTGCATCAAAGCAAGGAACAATTGCTCGCAGAGCAACTCGAAGTAAAGGAAATGGTCCACAGAGAACTTCTCTTTGTGACAGTCGTAGAAGTAAAGACCGAAGAGTGAGTTCCATAGTAGGTGGCACAACTTGAAGAAGTAATCCAGCAGTGCATAGCAGACTTGGAGATCCACACTGTGCACGAGACCCCTCAAGATGTAAGAGACCAAAGGGAAGAAACTGCCCGCAACAAGTTGACAGACTAAAAGGTCTTTCCTTGGAGTACAAGCAGTTGAGTAACCATATCACCCAAACATATGATAACCTCACCAACAATCCATAGTTACAGGCATTAGAGTCATAACTCAAGGAAGCAAAGCAGCACGTAGACACACTATAGGCGTAGCTGAAGGCCTTGTCGGCCATGGAAATAATGAAGCAGTATCAGGAGAAACACACTTCCCAACAGTAGATCCATATGATTCAAAGCAGAGTGATGGAAGTTACTCAACGACTTCAACCAGTGAAAGATAAGGCATGCCAATTATTCACATAGGTTGAAAGCCAAGGAGCAGAGCTAGAACAAGTTGTCATCACAACAGAACAATGCCTAGAAGGGCCCATGAATGAGGCAGTGATCCAAAAGTTCACCGAGAAAGAGGTCATCACACAGCAGTAGGTTGAAGCATCTTGAGCCAAGCTTGAGGCCTTTGAAGTAGAACTGGTCAGATCAGAGTGACTCAAGATGAGTCACAGGTGAGTGTTGGGGGCATGTTGGCCCTTGAACAAGTTTTGGGAGATTCTTGGTCATATTGACCTATTTTGGGACTTCGACAGCCTGTCCAAGGAGGAGTGCAAGAATAAGTGAATATCAAGGGATCTCAACCCACTTTTGGGTCCTTTTGGGGTTTTGGGGATTATGTAACAGGATTGGGATGTCACCCCATGGGTTTACCCATGTTTAGACCTATTTTGTATGTATAAATAGAAGGCTAGGAAATGTAAGAAGTAGTTGAAAAAGCATCTATGTGATGTATGCTAAGTGCAAGTAGGGTTTTGTAAGTACTTTGTGCATGAATGTGAGAGACTTGCAAAGCTAAGTGCAAGTGGTTGTAACATATGGTGGAAGACTTTGTGTTGTAACGCAAGGAAGAAGGATATAGCAATTTGTGCATATATTTTGTCCTATGCAAAGTAGGGTTTTGATGGCTTCGTGCTTCTAACTGATTGACTGAAGATAATAAAGAATAATATTTGGTGGATGTAGCCCCAGGGTGGGGGTGAACCATGTAAACATTGTGCTGTCTTGCTTTGTTCTTGTATGGATGTGTTTATATCTTCTTTTGCTAAGTGCTTAGAGATGATTAGATAGATACGATTATTCTTAGTGCTAATGGTGTACGTGAATGTTATATATGATCTATATGAATGTGTTGAGTGCTTGATATTCTAGATCTGACCTATCTATTGATGTTAAGTGTTGAAGTGTGTTATATCAGTGTGAATGTTGCGAAGCCCTGTTTTATCAGCGAAGTGATTATTGATTGTATATTGAGGAACTGGCGATGTTAAGTGCTTTATTAAGTATTATAATCACATATCTATGTCTCAACTAAGGTTTCAGACATCTGAGTCTTGCAACCACCCATGCTTCTACCTCGGGTGAGACTTCATCTGCTTCGCAGGTGTTTCCGAAAGGGCCGCTAGTTAGGGATTTGTTGGTGCATTGTTGTAGCGTTGAACTCTGGGTCTTGTTAGAATATAGAATATGGTGTGCTCATTTTACCATTGACGATACCTTCATCACCCAACCATAGGCCGAAGCCTCCCTCCGAGCACCTTAACCTTGACTGAGAATTCCTTCGGAAACAAACCATAGGCTAGATAGCCAAACAAAGAGTAGTGCATCAATCCCCAAGGATAGCGCATCACAAAAGACTCAGTAGATGTTCCAAACCCTAGCCAAGAGATATTCAAGCCAAAATTGAGATCTTTTTGTTGTTGCAGCTGCACCAGCTCTTCCTCCAAACCTGCGCACAAGACTGCAACTGCAGTGCGCACCAAATTGCAGAAATGCAATTCTGAGATGTTGTCAAATGAGAACTAGCACCCTGTATTTATACTAGTTCTGCCAGATTTGTTGGGGCCAACTTCTCCTTCTGGATAGTGTCTATTCAGTATATTATTATTATTTCTGGATGACTTCTTCTCTTGGAGGCTAATAGCCTAATATAAATTATCTTCTTGAGCCGACAAGGCTTCTAGGGTTATTAGCCAACTCATTAGGGTTTCTCTTGCTTCATGGAGTCTTTTATTCTCGTCAGGTTCACACGTGGGGGTAAATACCTCCCGAAGCTACCATAATATTAACACTCCCTCCTAGCTAGAGAGGTATTTACGGGTAATGGACTTGAGCACAAAATATACCATTTACCCGGTAGCATCAATATAGTCATCTAGACTATTTCATGACTAGATCATGAGCATTACCATCATCATCAACTGCATCATCTCTCGAAACCATACTTCATATGAGTAGTTAGATATGATGCTAGATAAGTCACTCTCACCATAGAGTGATACAAGAGGAGTAAAAGCTCTGAACTGTTTTCCGTCTGGAAAATCTCTGTTCATCATTCATCTGAATGAACATTATCTCCAATAAACTATTGATAGTATTTAAGGAAATTAGAATGAGGATAGAACAAACCTATGTCTATTCATAGTAGTACATAAATACAATCCATTGGTTCACTACCACATCAAGTAATACATAAGTACTTGATCATCAATGTATGGTTGCGAACGGTGAAACATATTCACCACAATAGTCCTCATCTACTGTCATATAGTCTTCATAACAAACATCTGAGAGCATCCTGCATAGAAACAATGTTATGATAAAAACTGTATCATCTGGGCCAATCTTTCACTCACGTCTGTGAGATCTGAAAGAATGTTTGCCACCATAGTAGTCTTCATCTGCATAGAAACAATGTTATGATAAAAAAAACTGAATCATTTGGGCCAATCTTTCACTCACGTATGTAAGATCTGAAAGAATGTCTGCCCTTAGTATCAACAATGGGCTATCTGCCACATTCTTCTCAACCAAGGAAGAAGGATTATTTATGATTTCTTAGCCTGGACCATTTCTCACCCTGGGCCATTCCTTCGACACTAAACAAAGTGTAACCTGGAGAGAATGAGTCTGCCCTCGAGAAATGTTTGGACCATTCCTTACCCTGGGCCATTCCTCCGACACTAAACAAAGTGTAACCTGGAGGGAATGAGTCTTCCCTAAGGAATGACTGTCCTGGACTATTCCCCACCCTGGGCCATTCTTCCGACACTAAAAAAAGTGTAACCTAGAGAGAATGAGTCTGCCCTCGAGGAATAACTGTCCCTGATTTCTAAGCCTGGACTATTCCCCACCCTGGGCCATTCCTCCGACACTAAACAAAGTGTAACCTAGAGAGAATGAGTCTTCCCTCGAGGAATAACTGTCTAGACCATTCCCCACCCTGGGCCATTCCTCCGACACTAAATAAAGTGTAACCTGGAGAGAATGAGTCTGCCCTCGAGGAATGTCTATCCTGCATCAACCTCCAAAACGGATGATTCTTCGAAACTGCTCACAACTGTGAACTTTGAAAGAATGAATACCTGGTGAGGTAGACCATTCTACTTGACCACTACTCAGAGTGACTGCCAAGAAGAATGAATGTCCTAGACCACTCCCCATAATGGGAAGTCGTTGTCTATGATACATCAACAATCTTGAATAGAGGCTTTACCACAATGTATGCAAGTTCTTTCATCATAGTCTTCTCCCCCCATCTGGGAGAACCTCTGGTTCTATATCTTGCAATGCTTTTATTCATAAGTCTTCCGTACACTATTCTTCATCACGACTTTCAGTTCTTCTACTTGATTTGCTTTTCGTGAGTTCATATTAGGCTGGTAATCTTGCGATTCTTGATAGAATGACTGGTTGTTCTGGTTCTCCTTTCTTTCTTGGAATCCCCATGTTCTTCTTCATGTTTTTCTTTAGCTCTTGGTTCCATGGAGTTTCTTATAGATTCCATGTCCTAGAGATTCCACTTCTTACCTTCATTATAGGATCACAGATCTGGATGGACAACTAGGAATACTTTAAGGCTTTTGAGGAAGTCTTCTTCTACGGCTGAACTGAACACATGTTGTCTTTCATGACTACTACCATGGATATATACATTTCATCATATTCAATGAATCATAGGATTATATCCCTCCTAATCCTTGTTTCATGTAAGAGTGCATATAATCTACTCCCTTCGTCTGACTGAGTCCATGCTTCTGTCTTCGTCCTTAGTGTCTTCTACAATATATAATAGAGTCCATGCTTCCATCTGCATCCTTATTGTCTTCTGCAATATATAATTGGCTCTCTTGTCTAACATAGTCCACGCTTCCGTCTTATTTGTCGTCATAAGTCTTTCTTCAATTTCCTTTCGATTGTTGACTTCTTTCTGTCTTTTCTTTTTCCAAGTCTCTTCAAGATTGATTATGATTTCGGTCTTATCTTGTAATTTCTTCCACATTATTTGTATTTCATCCTTTCATATGTATTATCTAATGATATTCATTCTTGTCATGTTGTTCTTTCATAGATATAGTTCTTCTTGGAACACATTATCTTCCAAGAGATAGATATATAGGATATGTACAGAGACAATGCAAGTAAGATATGTACAAGACATAAGAAGAGTGTTGTTACATTTTAGTAGAAGAAATCTCTTCCATCTTGCTTAGTTCTTCTTTGTAGATTCCTTTTCTTCGAAAACTGATGCTTCATGCTTCTCTTTTCTTTTCTTTAGCTCGGGACACTGGTTCCTATAGTGACCGTACTTTTGACAGTTGAAGCACTGTATTTCTAAAATGTCTTTTCTTTGTTTTGGATTCCTTCTTGAATCGAACTTTCTTTTGTCCCTGAAGTTCTTGAATCTTGCTGTGAAGGCTTGATCATCATACTTCTTTTGAGTTTTCTCTTTTGCATTGATCCTTGATTCTTCTTGAGCACAGAAAGTCCAAATTTCTTCAAATGTCGGGTACTCCTTCCTTGTGTTCATGCTTGCGGAAAATGCATCCCATGTCTTGGGAAGACCATTGAGTACTATGTTCACCAATTCCTTTTCTGAAGTGATCTCTTCAATAGCTAGTAGTTGATATCTTAACTGGGAGATCCTTACAAAGTATGATGTTATGTTTTCGTCGTCATTCATCTTCATGTTACGGAGCTCATTCTTTAGACTCATAACTTGTCCAATGTTTCTGACTGAGAAGAGATTTGTTAGGGCATCGTACATCTTCTTTGATGAGTCAAGATGGGAGATGTAGGGTATCAAGTGGTCTTTTATGGAATCCATTATGATACTCATGGCATTGATGTCAACGTCTTTGAACTTCTCCATAGCTGCAACGTTCTGCAGTTCCTTCTCTTCTCCTTCTTCAAATTCTAGCTTCACGATCTTTCCTTTCACAATATCCAGCACTTTATTCTTGGCAAGGATGAGGTCAATCCTTGTCTTCCATTCTCTGAAGTTAGAGTCTCCATCTAGCTTGTTCTCAGACTTCATAGAGTTCGTCATGGCTTGCTTGACTTGGTCAAACCCTAAATTTGACCGGAAATCCAAACTTCATGTCTTGGCCTTCTGAGAGTACCCGGAGATGCGCTGGGCTAGAGCGCACTGATCTATCTGGATATTAGGTCAATCTCGTCACTTAAGGTGCCTCGACAAGAGGTTTAGAGTTTCTGCATGTTAAGGTCCTAACCCGCACATAGGTAGATCAATGTATTCGAATGTAATAAAGGTCAATATTAATAAGGCCTTTCAATAAAATAGAATAAGGCGGATGTAAGAAGACCTAATAGAAGCTTTCACTTCTAGAAGGATCTTCCTCTAGATGCTTCTCTTAATAGACATATTTAGTATAAATAAGGGTCGAGGGTATGAAAACCCTAACTTGGAGATTATTGTAACAGAGCGCTACTCGATTGGAGGCTTCCCCCCTCGAAGAGGCCAGTGAACGTTGCTTTCTGAATCAAAGTGTTATTTCTATTGTTGTTCTTATATCATTTATGTGTTATTGTGAAGATTATGCTGGATATTTTACTGTTATTCTGCCATTTCTAGAATTTTATTTATGTTCTGCATATTTTATATATCTGGTATCTTGTAAGTGGTATCAAAGCACTTTCCTTGGCAGAAATTGTGGGTTTTTTTTTTCCAGGTAGAGACATATTTCGACATCTTTAAGCCACAGAGATCTGTCATTACGCGCATAAACCCGTGGTTGAGGGATTCATACATGCAGGAAATACAAGTGGTTCTTAAGCACACATCTGTTGGCCACCCTTGGTACCCCTTCGAGTGGTAGTGCATCAGACAACACTTGTGTACAGATCGACCTAGATTTCATGAAGCCCTCTTTAGATAAACCTATCGACCGCCAGACTGCTATAGTGTCACCGAGAACAACACTCGGGAAGATACTCTCTAGTACATGAGTAGTCGGGTAGTATGGCTAAGGGTGCAGTATATCCTCCTTAGTTAGTGCCCTAAGATATTGGGTCGATTACTACTGTTGGACCCCACACGTATATCAGAGAGCTATAGCACAGGGCAAACCCTTGTTTCTAGAACCCTTGAATACCTAACCCTTGGGGAACATAAACATAAACATAAACAAATTAAACCAGCAAGATCTATTGACGCGCATCTGTGTTCAGGTTGCCAAGTAAATACACATTTCTTTCTGGTTAAGAATTTGGGAATTTCATCACTGCAACATTCTTCAGAGCAAAGTATAACCTCGTAGCTGTAAAAAAAAAAAAAAGTCTGGAAATTTTTTCACCATTATTTGAGACCTATTCCATTAGATTCATCCCTTCTCCCTTATCACATCCATCCATATCATTTTTCTGCAAAACTTTCTGACCCCACCGGCTCCCTTTTCAGTTCACCGATTTTAGGTGGTAGTCACCAATTTGGAGACGCACATTTTCACAGAGCCCACCACATTTCATAGAACCACCATTGGCAATCATGATTTGGAAATTGTTGACAGCATGGATGTAGCAATGGCTTTCTTGGGCAATGCGACGATGAATAAAATTGTGGGTGTTGCCACTATCAACCAAAATGATGACCTTTTAGTGCTTGATGTAACCAATTAACTTGAGGGTTTGGGGGGCAGAGAAGCCGGTGAGAGCATTGAGGGAAATGATCAGTTCCACTTCGGGAGGGTCAGAGGGAGGGTTTATGTCAGTGGTTTCTGGTGACTCGGGCACAAGGGGAGTGTCAACATCCTCTTCCGGAATATCCTCAGATATGGCCATAAAAATCTTTTGTTCCTTACATTTGTGGCCTGGGAAATATTTGTCATCACAATTATAACATAGGCCTTTGAGTTGCCGTTCAGCCATTTCATCCCTGGTCAATTTTTGGATCTTTAATGGGGCGGAGGGAGTAGTGAGGTTTACTAGTTTAGGGTGAGGGATAAAGGAAGGCTTATGGTTTTGAGAGGAAACAATTTGTTGTGCTTATTTATCTTTTTTAGTAGCCTCCACCCAAGTTGTAGGTCAAGCCATGAGGACATGGGCCCGAATCTCCTCCTTGAGGCCACTAATAAAAAACTCTCAAAAGAAAGCATCAGTCATGCCCTCTGGTTTGTGTAACATCCCCTCCACCTTCCAGAGCCTCATGAACCATGTCTTCCACCCTTTTCTCCATCATTTTGTCTTAGTTTTCTTTGATGATATCCTCATCTATAGAAAAACCTAGACATACCATCTTACTCATGTGGATCAATTTCTTCGCCTACTCTCTCAGCACCAACTTTTCCTGAAACAATCCAAATGTGCTTTTGGTGCCTCAGAAGTAGAATACTTGGGTCATCTGGTGGGAAAGGATGGCATCAGGGTGGACCCGAAAAAGATTGAAGCCATGCAAGACTGGCCGCACCCAAAGACTCTCAAAAGCTTGTGTGGATTTTTGGGCCTCACAGGGTATTATCGCAAGTTCGTTAAGAACTACAAAAAGATTGCAGCACCTCTCACAGCTCTCCTCAAAATGAAATCATTCACTTGGACTCCAGCAGTTGCTCAAGATTTTCAAACCTTGAAGACAACCATGTGCACCACTTCGGTTCTGGCCCTTCCCGACTTCACAAAGACCTTTGTGTTGGAATGTGACGCCTCAGGGAAAGGAATCGACGCTTTCCTTATGCAAGAGGGTCAACCTTTGGCCTTCACTAGCAAGAAACTTTCTGAAAGGAATCTGGGAAAACCCATTTATGAAAAAGAAATGTTGGCGATTATGCATGCCATTGAGTTGTGGCGTCCTTATCTCTTGGGGAAACGCTTCCAAATTAAGACAGACCATCAAAGCCTCAAGTACTTTATGGAACAACGCATTTCCTCCCAGGAACAACAAAAATGGGTGACTAATCTCTTTGGATATGATTATGGGATCATTTACAAGAAGGGCAAAGACAATGTCGTGGCGGATGCACTATCCCAGAAATATGAAGACGAAGGATCCCTTTTTTCTCTTTCCTTCATTGTACCCAATTGGCTCCAAGTTGTGCGCCAGGAATGGCTTCAAGATCCCAAAAGTTCACATCTGATCCAACAACTACAGAACAAGGATCTGTCTCCCCTAGGGTACTCCTGGCTCTAGGATGAGCTTCGATACAAAGGTCACTTGTATTTAAGTAAAAAATCCAAGCTCAAATCCACGGTACTTTCTGAGCTTCATGCTACACCCACAGTGGGGCACTCAGGGTTCACCAAAACATATGACCAAGTCAAACGTTCTTTTTTCTGGGATGGTATGAAATAGGACATCTATAATTTTGTTGTTGAATGTGAGGTGTGTCAACGCAACAAGGGAGAAACAGTCAAATCTCCAAGCACCCTCCAACCGCTTCTTATTCCCCCTACTATTTGGAAGGACATCTCTATGGAATTTATTACAGGCTTACCCAAATCGGGGAATAAACCAGTCATAATGGTGGTGGTGGATCGCCTTTCCAAGTATGCTTATTTTTGTGCTCTTCACCACCCATTTACTGCATCCACGGTGGCTCAAATTTTCATGGACCGGGTCTTCAAGCTTCATGGCATGCCACACTCTATTGTTTATGATCGAGACCCAACTTTCACAAGCAATTTCTGGCAAGAACTGTTTAAGCTACAAGGCACACAATTGCATCTCATCTCGGCTTATCATCCCCTAACGGATGGTCAAATGGAAGTGCTAAAATCAATGGAACTGCAAAACATTGGAAACATATCTGAGGTGCTTTGCCTCTGAAAAACAACACCAGTGGGCTCAATGGTTACCCCTCACCGAATGGTGGTACAACACTACATACGATATAGCCACTCGCATGACTCCTTTTGAAGCGGTATATGGACAGAAGCCACCTTCAGTTCTCTCATACTTACTGGGTACCTCGAAGGTCCAGGCAGTTGACCAAACACTTACAGTCTGAGAGGATATCCTTAGTACCCTTAAAGAGAACTTGGTCATGGCATAGAATAGAATGAAGCAGCAAGCAGATCAAGGTCTCTCTGAACATCAATTTGTAGAAGGGGATCAGGTGTTTCTGAGACTGCAACCATATAAGCAAACTTCCCTCAAGGCCGAGCATTTTCAGAAGCTAGCACCCAAATTTTATGGCCCTTACACAGTTCTCAAGAATGTGGGACAAGTTGCATATCAGTTATCTCTGCCCAGTCAGTCGAAGCTACATCCTGTTTTTCATGTTTCATGCTTGAAGAAGGTGATTGGAACCAGGTGCCAAATTCAAACCAACCTTCCAGAGTTAGCTGAAGAAGGATCCATTTGGCTACAGCCAGAAGTAGTTTTGGACCAGCGTGACCATCGCCTGCGTCAGAGAACCATCAAGGAAGTGCTAGTACAGTGGAAAGATATGACTCTAGCAGATGCCACTTGGGAACCAGCTACCATTCTGCAGCAGTTTCCACATCTTAATCCTTGAGGACAAGGTTGTTTTTAAGGGGGCGGACATGTTAAGGTCCTAACCCACACATAGGTAGATCAATGTATTCGAATGTAATAAAGGTCAATATTAATAAGGCATTTCAATAAAATAGAATAAGGCGGATGTAAGAAGACCTAATAGAAGCTTCCACTTCTAGAAGGATCTTCCTCTAGATGCTTCTCTTAATAGACATATTTAGTATAAATAAGGGTCGAGGGTATGAAAACCCTAGCTTGGATATTATTGTAATAGAGCACTGCTCAATTGGAGGTTGCCCCCTCGAAGAGGCTTGTGAACATTGCTTTCTGAATCAAAGTGTTATTTCTATTGTTGTTCTTATATCATTTCTGTGTTATTGTGAATATTATGTTGGATATTTTACTGTTATTATTCCATTTATAGCATTTTATTTTTGTTCTTCATATTTTATATATCTGGTATCTTGCACTGCAACTGCTTCTGCTGGTAACCCTAGCTGCAGTGCTTTTGAAAAATGCTCATGCTAGTAACCCTAGCGACAGTTCCTCAACGAGCTCAATATCTAGCAGCTATGTTTCCTTCCAACGTTTTAGGCTGACTGAAAGGTTGTGGGCCCATAACCTGTTAGAATATAGAATATTGTGTGCTCATTTTACCATTGACAATACCTTCGTCACCCAAACATAGGCTGAAGCCTCCCTCCGAGCACCTTAACCTTGACTAAGAATTCCTCCGGAAACAAACCATAAGCTAGATAGCCAAACAAAGAGTAGCGCATCATTCCCCAAGGATAGCACATCATGAAAGACTGATCAGATGTTCCAAAACCTAGACAAGAGATATTCAAGCCAAAACTGAGAACTTGTTGCTGTTGCAGCTGCACCAGCTCTTCCTCCAAACCTACGCATAAGACTGCAACTGCAGTGCGCACCAAACTGCATAACTGCAATTATGAGATGCTGTCAAATGAGAACTGGCGCCCTGTATTTATACTGGTTCTACCAAATTTTTTGGGGCCGACTTCTCCTTCTGGATAGTGTCTATTCAGTATATTATTATTATTTCTAGCCGACTTCTTCTCTTGGAGGCTAATAGCCTAATATAAATTATCTTCTTGAGTCGACAAGGCTTCTAGGGTTATTAGCCAACTCATTAGGGTTTCTCTTGCTTCCCGGAGTCTTCTATTCTCGTCAGGTTCACACATGGGGGTAAATACCTCCCACAGCTACCATAATATTAACAAGTCTGCCCCTGTGCCAACAACAATGTCCTGGTGTTGCAAGACATAACATAATTTGATTGCATTTTATGGAAATGGCACCAGTGCTTCAAGCAAGATGAAGATGGATCTGTAGAAGGAGAGTTTGGAGGGAAATTTTGAGGCGGTAGGTTAGGGTTAGGAAAGGAAGGGTAACACGGGTGTCTATCAATATTATGCTCCACATCTATAGCACTGATGAAAACTTATGTGAGGGTGTTGCTATCAAACAAGGCCACTTCATAGTGAAGAAACAAATAGAAAATTATATTTAAACTTAAAAATAAGTACCTCTTCGGAGTCTTAGATGTAGAGTTGGATTTGAAGTTTTGTGAAGACTTCAAAATACTAATGTGCCTTTTTCCCTTGAGATTGGTAAAGCTGCAACCATTAGCACATCAACTCTTCCAAGGACCTAGGAGAATAAAAATGTCTTCAAAGGGATTGGAAAAAGGCATCCCAAGTGTTAATTCACTAAGAAGAAGTGGGGCTGGAAACATGTATGGCATCAAGTTTAACCTAAGAGAGCCACCATGCTAGGGCCATGTTGTCTAACTTGAATTCTACCAGTTGAATACTGTGATATTTAGTTATGCCAAAGAAAATTTTAAAGTATGCATTAACACTGCATATCCATGAGCCCAAAAGTTCAACATTGTCTAATTGTTCTACAAAATGGTTTTTTCGTCGGAATTTGGCTATATAAATTTTCACAAAATCACTATCTTTTGTTTTTTAAAATTCATTTATGAATGTAGAAATGAATTCGACATGTTGAAAAACCTATGGGGTACTTGTATTATACAAAAATATGCTGGCATGTCATCAGGCAGGTGTGCTTGTCATTGATGGCAAGTTCAGAGTATGCAGCGATGGAAAAATAGGGACAACGTAAGCTCAGGAGGATAAGTGCAGAGGTGCACGCAGAGTGCAAGAGTGTGCTTGATCATTTGATGGTTTATAGGAAGGCATGGAATATCAGGGATAAATTTATTCGACTCCATTTCGTAATTTCGAATACCGGGAGGTGGAGGTGTCAAGGACACTCACGACAAGTCCTGGAATCACGAAATGCGAAACGCCGAAATCCCAAAAGCAGGAGATAGTTCCGAATACCAGGAGTTGAAGTGTCAAAACACTTCACCACAAGAGTCCCAGAATCGCAAAATGCAAAACACCGAAATCCCGAAAGCAGGAGACAGTTTCGGATACCAGGATTTCGAATACCGGGAGTTGGGGATGTCAAGAAATCTTACTATAGGAGTCCCAGAATAGAGAAATGTCAAATGTCAAAATCCCAAATTAGGCAAACCAACAAAGAATCTTGCAGACTAGGAAATAACTCCAGTTCGGGGTCCTGGTTACCGGGAGTTGAAGTGTTGAAACACTTCATCATAGGAGTGTCGAAATGTCGAATCGCTAAAACGTGAAACGCCAAAATCCCGAAATAGGCACACCAAAAAAGAGCTTTGCAGATCAGGAAATAACTCCATTTTGGAGTCCTGGATACCGGGAGTTGAAGTGTCGAAACACTTCATCAAAAAGTGCTGAAATGTCGAATCACCGAAATGTGAAACAACGAAATATTTGATCTTTGATACGACTCCATTTCATAACTTCGGATACTGGGAGTTGGAGGAGTTAAGCGTCGAGAATCTTCACCATAGGAGTCCCAAAGTGGCGAAATGCGAAAGTGGCGAAATGCGAAATTGCCGAAATGTTGTTGATCCGACTCCATTTCGGAGGTTTGGATATCGGGACTTGGAGTTGTCAAGAAATCTTCGCATCAAGGATGCCGAAATGTCAAATTGAAAAATCGTGAAAGTGATTTATGGATAAGAGCTTGGTCATGGATGGTGGTCACATCATCGAAGAGCTGTAGAGAAAAAATTGAAGTGGCAAGCTCCATTTCGGAGTTTCGAGGACCATGACTTGGACAGTCGAGATGCCACGCAACAGAAATTGCCGAAATGTGGAAAAAACTTTTGGTGTAGGCTGTGGTCATAGCCATTGGTCACATTGGCAAAAGATGGAGAAAGGAGTTAGTGAAACCAAGCTCCATTTTGGGGATCGCGACTTGAAGTGTTGAGACACTCGATCACACAAATGTCGAATTACTGAATGCCGAAATGTCAAAATGGTGAAATATCTATGTAGTCGGTGGTCACCGTCGGTGGTCACGTAAGTGGAAGGAGCTATCATAGCTAGGCTCCATTTCATGGTTCACTCTGTAACTGCTAGAAACCACTGATGGTTTCTACCAGAGGACTCGAAGAGACTTGAGTGTGATTGCCAGAGGAGCTAAAGAGTTTCAAGGAATCTGTCAGTGGGATGAATATTGGTCATAGAGGCGATTGACAGATGGAAGAGCCTTGAAGCCTGTAACTACAACAGAGAGGTTGAGCTCGACTGTAGTAGATAAGACAAAGAGTCTCGACTGCTAGAGAGGCGAAGGAATGTCAAAATAACACCCAATGATGATGGACACATGCGTTTAACTGCCAGAGAAACTAAAGAGTTGGCATGATGATGAGGCAGAGCACTCGAGATGTAGAGATCATGCAGAAGCATGGCGAGATAGGATGAAAAAGGTGCACAGAGACTGGGGGCATGTAGAACAAATAAGAGATGGATGTTGTTGTTGAGAATGATTTAGGTGTGTAGAATGAGGCAGAGTGCAAGAGATGAAATGAACATAAGAGGAACGGTGCATTGAATGGACATGGATCACAGAGAATAAAAGGTAGAAGAATAGAAAGTGAAAGGATGTGTGCATGAAGATAGTGAGGCAGACAGAGCAGAACAGTGATGAGACTGGTAATCCATTGATGAACATTATATCACTGTAATAAAGTTTCAGTAGCAAAGATTTATATTTCAGGGTGGTAGGGAGGTGCGAGGGAGGATTGTTTTCCTTAGAGGTTCAAGTGGGTTCTTGAACACAGGGAGTTGTAGCTTCCATCTGGTTGCATCCAGAGAAACAAGGGTGGCAGGGTGGTGCAAGGGAGAACTGTTGTTCTCTGTTATACAGGTTGGTGTCTGTGTGAATGGAAGTTGGTGCTTCCATCCAGTTGGTGCTGGAACACTTAGGGAGTTGGTGCTTCCTGTTATCACCCTATAAGTTATAGGATCAACTGGTGACTGGGATATTATCTGTCTCTAGTATTTTTTGTTGACAAATGATTTTTCATTCTGTAAATAATTTGAAAAAGAAAAGAAAAAGAAAAAGAAAAAGAAAGAAAATAAAAAGAAAGAAAAGAAAGAGAAAGAGAAGAAAAGAAAAGAGGGCATAAAAAATTGAAATAAAATCCCCATGCAAATAATAGTAACTTGGTCCATACCTTTCAAGCATGGCCAAGTTCTTTTTAAATTGATGTTGATAGGGTAGTGAATGAGTTTGTCTAAACAGTTTAATCTTAGCCAAAGTGTCTAGGTTAGATTAGTGAATAAATCTGGCCAGACTGTCTAATCTTGGTCAGATAGCCCCAGGGTAGAATAATTTCTTAACCCAATAGTCTAATCTGGGTTAATTGTCATAGGAAGCTAGGTTAGAATATAGGCTAGTTTCTTTGTTGCTTCATTTCAATAAGAACTAGTTTGATGTAAGTGTTGCGCCATGTTTCAGATGTTTAAAAAAGGTGTTGGTCAAGCCCCATGGTGGTGTCCACTTGAAAAACCTTGGAAAAACCCATAAAATGAATTTATCCTAAGTTTTCCCTGGCGCATGTGTTTTCCGCTCCCCACTTATGCTCCTTGCACATATCAATGGTCCTGATTGTGGTGCCCAGATCTATGGTGAAAATATTTTTCCGAACCCCCCCCCTGACCATTCTACCTTTAACGAAGNGGGGGGGTCTGGAATTGTTGATAAGACCTGAGCGCATCTGGATGGCCCAGGATCGAGCGTGCAGATCTGCGGTCAACATTGGATTCCGGACCCCCCCGTCCATTCTACCTTTAATGGAGGGGGGGGTCCGGAATGAGTGATAAAAAGCATGCAAAGATTTATGGCCATGAAACAAGCTCTCAGATCAATGGCTCAAAATGTTTTTCAGACCCCCCTTACTGATCTGCCTTTAACCAAGGGGGGGGGGGGTTCAGAATGGTATCTTTCCTCTAGCAGGCCCCTCTTTATACGTGGCAAATATCTAATGGCCCTGCGTCCCATCATCCTCTGCTGTCTGACTTACCATCGTCACCTCTGGACGTCACCACCCACCTTTCCCGAAATAGTCACGTCCCATAAATGTTGTCAGTTCTTCCCCCCATTCATTCGTGACAAGCCCCCTCACTATGACCTTCACCTCCAATCGATAGTTGCCACATCACCTTTCTGTATTTCCCTCAGCCAACGTCACCCACCATGTCACACTAAGTGATCTGTTGGCCATTTATTACTGGATAACCTATCTGTTATCCAGCTGACCTGTCTCCCGCACCCAATGGACACCCGTTTACTCAAAACTACCCTCATTCTCCCTTTTCTCACCATTTACTACTCATCGCACCAGAGAGTTTTTTACATTGTTGACTCCTCTGTTACACTTAGTTTCCCTCATCCACAATCAGTCTCCCCCACTAATGTTGTTTGTCTTGTAGGTGATGATTGCAGAAATGGCGCCAAAGTCCAAACAAGCAGAAGGAGAGGAGAATCTGTTTCTCCCACCTCCTGTTGACCTTGACAGAATCCCACTGGTCGACAAAGACCGATTAATCGCATATACAAAGTGCGATTTTGATTTCGCAGACCTTCAATCATGGCTCAAGGAGGTATTCTTGGACCAAAGCGATGAAATCAGACTCTTGGAGTCCAATTTACCCCTTTACCTCTTCACTCAAATTCATCCTTTTCCAGAGTTTTCCTTCAAGTGCCAAGCTCACTACATTCCCGAGAAAAGAGTCGTCGTCTCCTCTTCCGGAGAGATTCTTTTCCTTGTCACACCCGAATCTATTGACCAAATGATGAAAATTCCCCGAGCTGACTCTGCGTCACCCTTAAACCTAGAAATTCTTACAGAGTTGTACCAGAAAATGACCTTCCCCCAAAGAGCTCAAATATTTGAGCTTTTCCTTCCCCCATCTGCTCAATTCCCATCCACAAATCCCCCGTATCCTTCCTCCATGTTATCGACTAAAGGAAACCAGATCATTTCATCCCTTTGTGCCTTGTTAAGATACTATTATGATCAGTGGGTAAATGAACCCATTCTGGGTTTTCTTTCCATCTTCTCTACCGATGAAAAGCCCACCACCCAGTTTGATTTCAGCACTTTTCTGGAAGACAATATTCATGAACAGTTCGTGAATTTCGCCATGGAAGGCATGTTCAGATACTCTTCCATACTGGCATACTTGTTCGTTTTCTTCCAAGCGGACAAATTCATGTTTTCCATGTAGAAGATGGATGGATATGGTAGACCCCAGGAAGTGACAGCATGGACCTCCTTGCTCAAGCACAACTCCATAGAGTTCATTTTCAAGGAGTTCATTGATCAATTCTACAACCCTGTGGTAAGTATGCTAGGCAGCAGGCTTGAGCCTCGGATAAATGATGAAGTTCAGAGGATCCTACATCTCTCGGATAACACAAAGATAGGGGATTGGTATTTGTATCAGGACTACACCAAGATCAAAGTATATGGGTGCGAGTTGGCACCGTATAAGCTGCCCAAGTATCTGCCTATTAGAATTTTTTCATTGGAATATATAAGGCAGATAATAAATTCCGATGATATCCATTTTGTGTCACTCAAGAAAAAGCAGCAGCTTAGAATCAAGGGGCAGATTGGCTCCTTCATCTGCAAAAATCGTGGCACTGGGGAAGAAGCAGATAGGATGCTAAGGGAAATGAAGTTCTCCATGAGTTTCCCCTAGTATTATGATCCATGTGGGGTCATCTCAGATATGAGGGTGAAGAAAAAAAATGTCCCATATGTTCATGAATCCAGGCCTGAAGTTGAGAAGTTCGCAAAATCAGACAGCCTGGGAGCCGAACACATTGGTCAAAGTACAACAGCAGGATCCCCCGACCACTGTATCTCAAACAACCACACCACAGGTCCCGAAAGAGAAAATGCCTAGGCAAGAGTTATCTCCACCTGTCACGGAGGTATCATCCGAAGAGTTCCAGCTGCATACTAAGAGGCCTAAGACTATTTAAGTCCCTGTCCTGATCAGATAAAAAGAAGCCCCGTCTACAACAGTGACCAAGGTTGATACGCCACCCTTTGGTTCAAGCCTCCATAAGGTCATAACTTCAGCATTGCCGGAGAAATCCACAGACTCTCCATTGACCACCCAGCCCGGCAAGGTAGGACCAAAGTTGAGTATCTTTGAAAAGTATGAGTTGATCAAGAAAAAGAACCAGACCTTGACCAGCAGTACTTGAGCCCAGTTCTGGAAGCAGACATCGACTGCACAACATAGGCTGTTGTCGACATTTGACACCGAGAAGGGCATAATGCATATGGAATTCCTCAAGGAACAGGTACCAGATCCAAAGGTGATCACTGACTACAAGAGGGCCACCTTCGAATTCCAGACGAAGGACATGCATCCGATAGATCAGATGGATCTGCATAAGAAGACAGGGGAAATGGTTTTTTACACGCTGGTGCATGCTTCCACTTTTGCATCCAAACTGCAAGTGTCCCTGAACAATGTTCAAACACAATTGAAGTTAGAGAAAATATCATCCTTTGCAAAGGACAATAGGATCAAGACATTGGAGGAACTGGTCCTCAAGATCGGTTACGATCCTTCAAACGTGAAAGTAGCTAAGGAAATGATAAAGAAGAAGAATGCTGACATAGCATCCTTGAGGAAACAACTGAAGCTCCCACCCACAAAGGATTCACAGGCGAAGGAGATAGCAGAGAAAGAAGGAGAGAAAGATGAAATGCTCAAGTTACTCATGGAGCAGAATGCACAACTAAAATAAATGGAAGATGAGATGGAGAAGCTAGTAAAAGAGAAAGAGCAGCTGAAGCCAATGGAAGTCATTCCATTGAGTGCCATTCCGATTTTTGGAGTGAGCACAACATCAGTGATAAAGGTCCCATCAGCAACTCTATTGACATCCCTGGAGAAGACAATTGACCTAGCTAAGTCTATGGAAAAGATGAACCTGCAGGAAACAGAGATCAACAGGCTAAAAAAGGAGATTGAGAACCTTCAGGAACTCAAATCTTCTTTTCAGACCAGCCTCTCCAAGGAAAAGAAGGTGACAGATCAGCTCAAACAAGAGTTACAACAACTCCAGAAGAAAACAGTGGCAGGAAAAACCTTGGACAAGGTTAAGGAAAGCGTATGGACATACATCACTAAGTCCATGAACGAGATATGGCCCATGATATAGATAATGTTTGAGAAGAATGAGTTGGTGTTGAGAAGAAAACAGGTCATCGATAAGATCAGATCAGAACTGGGAGAGATGCCAACACAGGCGAACGAGATCATCAAGCTCCTCAATTCCAAGACCAGGGAAGAGCTAGAAGAGCTGAAAATTGAAGACAGAACAGAGACCATCCTTGAGGTCAAAAGATTTTTGACCAAGAGAGGATTAATGCTTCAGATGGAAGAAAAGGTTCAGGCCATGGACCTGGGGGTACAAAGATTCTTTAGTAAGGTTGAAGCTCTCCAGAAGAAAGGTCTTCCTGGTCTGAAAGTAATCAATGATAAATTGATGACACTCCCAGACTACAAGAAGAGATTGGCCTATGTGGCTAAGGACAGTTCAAAGTTTGTGGGAATTCAAGGGATCATCACTGGAAAGGCATTCCTAGATGCCCTTCAGTGGGACATCAGTATCCAACACGAGATTCGATACATCTTCCTCACCAAACCTACCTTTTCCAAGTACACAGAGATGGACGAAGTGTATCGAAGGCTGCTCAAAGTCAACATACCCAGTCATCTTAGATGGGAGGAACTCTGTGATCTAATCGATTAGCAGATGAGATGTCCCAGTCCAGTCACTTATCCAGTCAGATGAGGTCGTGCAGAGGCTTCATTAACGGCCCACCCAGAAATCAGTGTGCAATTACACAACATCATCAAGCAGTTCCTAGATTGAGGAAATTTGTTTAGTTAGGCTAAAAATAGATTTAGCACATACTGGTCATTAATGACAGGATCATTTGTAATTTGAGTTATAAATACTTCACCTTTCGAAGTATTGGGGGTTGTTGATCTTCACACCCTGACGCTATCAGACTGTAATATTTTTGAAGAGATCTTCCATTAATAAAAAGGAGACACTTTACAGGATTCTTGCGTGTATTCACTGGTGATGTTTTTCTCTCTAAGTTGAATTTTATTCTCATTTTGTTATCATATTTTTTTCTGGATCTAATCTTTAGAAGTAACGAACTTTGCAGGATTTATCTCGTATACGCTGTTTCTGACTCGAAATATTTTAGTGTTTTATCTTTTGGTGTTTTCAATAAAGAAATTCTTAACTGCTTCTTTGTTGAAATTATATTTCTCATCTTTTCTGCTATCCATCATTTATGCTACTAAAAAATCCAGTCATTACATTATCTCGCCCTGTGAAAGTTTTCCTTTGCGTTTCTGGTTTGGATTTCATATTTTATTTAAATACACAGACCCCATAGCCCAATGGATGTGTAGAATGTCTCAACCAACTCGACAAACATTATTACAACAAAAACCGACCTATTTATTTACCTAGCCTAATATTTAAAATTTGAAACATAGCTAAATCATATAGAGCGATCCCTCTCTGAAGTTGGAAGGGCTAGATCCCAGCTTCAAAAGAGGTTGGATAAAGTTACATTTTGTGGATTTCTTTTGTTGTCAACCTCTAGGAAATTTACAGAGTGCTAACAGAGTGGCGACTTCGTTGGGTACGAACTAAAAATTTATAATTTCATGTTTTCTTTTCCCTAAAAAGAAAGTCTGTTCCCGAAAGATTGCAAATTTGAGAAGAAAGTAATGTTTAGAGGTTGATTAAATTTGTACATATTGTTTTCAAACTCGTAAAACTAAAATATATATATATATAAATCAAAGAGAAATCTGGATCCCAAGAAAGTATATACTCGATCTCATCCAGACCCAGAACCTACGACAGTGATAGATAACCCAGAACAGTTGCTCAGGAAAAAGACCATAGTTGAAGGCTCAGTGAGTCATATTCCTTTGCGTAAGTCCCTTTCCTTTTCAGGGGAACCCGTTACCTTTCAAAACCCTGACTTTGACACCTTTCCCCAACAAAGCCTGATTAGAACACGGTCCGATAGTTTTGTGACTGGATTCATTTTTTACCCAACCATTTTGCAACCCTGAACCCCTGAAGTTCTGTCTCCCACTACTAAACCACAAACCACTCCCTCAGCGCTATCCATTCCTACCTCATCCTCGTCTTCATTCACTTCCTCGCCGATAATCCAGCCTGTTATCCCACCTCCTCCACTCATCATGGCGGCTAGATATGCTCCCTTGGTGTTGGCTGCCCCTCTTCATGCCATGCCCCAAGACTATCAAACTAGACTTCCATAGTTCGATGCAACAGGACCTTTGAGTGCAAAACAACACGTAGATAAAATGAATGATTATTATGATATGCATGAAGTAGATGAGGCTGACGTTCAAATGAGATTGTTTGCCCAAAGTTTGATAGGTGACGTTAAAAAATGGTACAAAGGTTTGTGTGTTTCCTTAGTCCTTGACCTTACCGCATTCCAAAGGAGTTTTCTAGACAGATGGGAGGTAAAGAAAAACCCTCTCCAAATCTTGTCAGAATACGAAAATATTAGAAGAAATCAAGGTGAGACAGTTCAAGATTACTGCACTCGTTTCAATAACCTGTACAACGCAATTCTAGCTGAAATTAAACCTCCACGGGGTTTGGCATTGATAAAATTCTCGGATGGTTTTGACGCGGATATGTCATACGAACTAAGGGAAAGAAATTCTACCACCCTGGAAGACATGCAAAAAAGTGAAATAAGTGTGGAGGCCAATTTGTTGGCAAAAAGGGCACGATAGAGGTCAGAGAGGAGAGTTACAATTAAAGAGGAACCTTCCACGTCAACCTCCGATTCCAAATTGGATTCCTTGTCCAGAGCAATGGAAAGAATGATGGAAAGACTTACTATGTCAAAAAGGAATCCCCCAAGAGAAAACCCACCAGCACCTCAGGTTCGGAACCCTAACTTTAGGAGAAACCCTCCTCAAATCAGACAGAGAGATCCTAGGGATCAAAGAGAGCAGAGAGGTCTGGATCAGCAGATCAAACCTCCCCTACAAGAAAATTATGTTGATAAAGGGGAGGAAGTGATCGAGGAACTAGAGGATACTCACATAAATCTCATGGGCATTCACGATAACGAAGCTATTTTCCTTACCCAATAAGAGAAATAACTTTTTCTTCTCAACCAAACAAAAGTAAGTGAAGAAGCTGAAGACACAGAACAACAGGCATTCGAAAATGCCATTTTGGAGGTACATCGGCAGTATAATCTGCAGAGTAAAAAGACAAAAGGGAGTTCCCCAAAAAAGACGATTGAAACGAAGAAGGTGACCGAAACCAAGAAGGCCTCTGAGCCATCTGCTGAGAAGATTCCTGAAAAGAGCACTGTCGAAGTTCCCGCGAAGAAAAACCTTACTATTCTGAAAAGATCGTCACAGCCCGAGGTTTCACCTATTAATCCACCAAGTACTTATGGCCAGAAGAGTGTGGTGGAAAAACCAGAATTGATATGCCAAGGCAGAGCTCCTACACCTTTTAGCCTTGAGGGGGAATTGGCCAAAGTAAAAATTCCCATTCCACTTTCTGAGTTGATGAACAAAGACGTTTATCGTTCACAGGTGATTAAAGCACTGACCATTGAACCTGACATAGGCATGAAGGCCTTAACCATTGGATCAACAAACCATTCTGATACTATGAACCTTACAGATGATCAACCTGAACTTTTGTTCGGACCTGAAGTAGATGGTCGAGGCGATAATGGTGATGTCGCTCTTTTTTACATCAGTTTAAACATACATGACCTTATCTTGCATAATGCTATGCTGGATTCAGGTTCTTCCCACAATCTGATTCCTAAAGTAGTGATGGAGAAACTGGGACTGGAGTTCACCAGAACTTACAAGGATTTACACTCATTTGACCCCAGTAAAGTTAGATGTATTGGTTTGATCAAGGACCTATGTATCACCCTGGTTCAAATTCCTGCTAAGAGCATGGTCATGGATGTGGTAGTTGCATACATCCCTCCAAAGTATGGAATGTTGCTATCCCAGTCTTGGGGGGCTAAGTTGAGAGATACCCTGCAGCTAGATATGTCTTATGCCACTATCCCAGTTTTCGGGCAACAAAGAAGGCTATACAGAGAAACATTGATGAAATACATGGTCAGTAGCTAGGAAAAACCACACAACTATCCTCTTTACTCCTCACATTCTGACTTGGATGCTTTTATCCTGTATAACGATGGTGACACGGAAGAGCAAAACCCTCAGCTGGGAGAAGATACATCTAGTCAAGATGAAGGCCAAGAAACAATTGAGGTAGCAAGGAAGAAAAACATGATAACTGAAGAGCTACCTGCAGATTTCTGGAGCATTGATTTTGAGAACACAGTAAGCAAAGAAGGAGCCGGAGCAGGATTCTGGTTGCATAATCACAGAAACAGGTATTCAGAAAACCATTCTTACAAATTAAATTTCCAATGCACTAACAATATTGCCGAGTATGAAGCCTTGATGCTCGGTCTGAAGCTTTTGAAAAGAGTTGGTGCTAAATAGATTATGGTAAGAGGTGACTCTAAGTTGATAATCAAGCAAATCAAAGGTGACTATGCTGCGAAATACCCATGTCTTAGAGCTTATAGGAATGCTTTTCTTGATACCCTTAGATGTTTCACTGAAGTTGACTTGCATGTAATGTCGAGGGGCCAAAACATTTTGGCGAATGGATTGGCTACGTCAGCAGCCACATGTAAGATTCCTTTCCACCCGACTCACCCATACACGGTAGAGGTGAAATGCAGACCAACCGTTCCCGACAATATCAGGTACTGGCAAGTGTTTGGTAATGATGATCAAATTGAAGACTTTTTGCAGTGTAAAAATGATTTTGAATGTACAAATATAGATTTAGAGAACGGGGATGAAAATGTAAATAGATCTAATTTTGAAATTGATAGCGTAAATAGCATAGATTCAGGAGAATTAGGCGATGACGAAATGGATGCCGATATTTTACATTTGAAAAGTAATGTTTTGCCTAGGGGCCTAGTTCCTTTAGAGGACTTGTTTGATTTTAACGATGTAGCCAAAAAACCGAAAATTGAAGCCAATGGACAAGAGATAGAAGACTATAATATAGGGACAGAGGAGAAACCCAAGATAGTCAAATTGTCCAAATCACTGCCCCCCGAGAAAAAACTCAAATACATTGAGATGTTCAAAAAATATTTAGATGTCTTTGCCTGGGGTTA
Source organism: Picea engelmannii (assembly GCA_009831015.1). Lineage (NCBI taxonomy): Eukaryota > Viridiplantae > Streptophyta > Pinopsida > Pinales > Pinaceae > Picea > Picea engelmannii. Next base: position 132,015 of record ML783523.1, on the reverse strand, counting down.
TGAGGATTTGAAAGCTTATGATACCAGCATTATACAACACAGGATTCCAATAAAAGAAGACCAAAAACCATTCAGGCAGAAACTTAGGAGGATAAATCCCAAGTTACTCCCTCTGATAGAAAAGGAAATCAAAAAAATGTATGATGCCAAAATCATAGTTCCGTTGCATTTTTTCAAATGGGTCTCTAATTTGGTCCCTACGCGTAAGAAATCTGGGGAAAACATACTTTGCATAGATTTTCAAAATCTAAATAAGGTCTCCCTGAAGGACAACTACCCCTTTCCCAAAATGGACCATATCCTACAAAGGGTATGTTATCACCTTATAAATTATAGGATCAACTGGTGACTAGGATATTATCTGTCTCTAGTGTTTTTGTTGACAAATGATTTTTCATTCTGAAAATAATTTGGAAAGAAAAAAGAAAGAAAAGAAAAAGAAAAAGAAAGAAAAAGAAAAGAAAAAGAGGGCATAAAAGAATTACAATAAAAGCCCCATGCAATAATGGTAACTTGGTCCATACCTTTCAAGCATGGCCAAGTTCTTTTTAAATTGATGTTGATAGGGTAGTGAATGAGTTTGGCTAAACAGTCTAGTCTTAGCCAAATTGTCTAGGTTAGAGTAGTGAATAAATCTGGCCAGACTATCTAATCCTAGTCAGATAGCCCCTAGGTAGAGTAATTTCTTAACCCAACAGTCTAATCTGGGTTAGCTGTCATAGGAAACTAGGTTAGAACATAGGTTAGTGGCATTTTTGCTTCATTTTAATAAAGCCAGCTCAATGTAAGTGTTGCACCATGTTTCAAGTGCTTAAATGATAGTTTGGTCAAGTCCCATGGTGGTCTCTACTTGAAGAACTTTGGAAAAACCCATAAAAATGCATTTATCCTCAGTTTTTCCAACGCATGTGTTCTCCGCTCCCCATTTATGCTCCCTGTACATATGAACGGTCCTGATCGCAGTGCCCAAATCTATGGTGTACAGAGCATTCTAGACCCCCCCGACCATTTTTCTTTTAACCGGGGGGGTCCGGAATCGTTGATAACATTTGCGTGCATCTGGACGGCCCAGGGTTGAGCGCTTAAATCAACGGTCTATATTGCATTCTGGACCCCCCCGTCCATTCTTCCTTTAATGGAGGGGAGGGGTCCGGAATGAGTGATAAAGGATGCGCAAATATCTGCGGCTGGGAAACGAGCGCGGAGGTCAATGGCCCAAAATGCATTTCGGACCCCCCTGGATGATCTGCTTTTAACTGGGGGGGGGTCCGGAATGGTTTTCCCCCTATGGCGGGTCCCTTGTTATATGTGGCGTCAGTCTATTTTCCCTGAAGTCCCATCACCATATGTTATCTGACAGACCCCCGTCACTTATGGACGTCACCTTCCACTTCTACCCAAGTTAGTCACATCCCATAACTGTTGTCAGTCCCCTCCCCCCTTTCACTCATGGCAAGCCCCTTATTATGACTTTTACCTCCAATCCCTAGCCACCACGTCACCCGTCCATATCTTTCAGCCACCGTCACCTGCCATATCACCCCCAAATGGCCTGTTGTCCATTTATTACTGGATAACCTATCCGTTATCCAGCTGACCTGTCTCCCATGCCCAACCGACCCCAGTTTAAATAAAACCACTGTTATTTCTCTCATTTTCGCTATTCACCCATCGCACCAGAGAAATTCACCACTACTCCTATGTTACATTCCGTTGCCCTCACCCACAGTAAGTCGACCCCACTAACGTCGTGTTTTATTACAAGTATTATTGCAGAGATGGCGCCAAAATCCAAACAAGCAGAAGGAGAGGAGAATCTGTTTCTCCCGCCTCTTGTCGGCCTGGACAGGATCCCACTGGTTGACAAAGACCAGTTAATCACAGATACCAAATGCGATTTTGATTTCTCATACCTCCAGTCGTGGCTCAGGGAGGTTTTCCTGGACCAGAGTGATGAACTTGGACTCTGGGAGTCCAATTTACCCCTCTACCTTTTCCCTCAAATCCACCATTTCCCCGAATTTTCTCTCAAGTGTCAAGCTCACTATATTCCCGAACAAAGAGTCGTCATCTCCTCATCCAGAGAAGTCATTTTCCTCATCATGCCCAAGTCCATAGACCAGATGATGCAAATTCCCCGTGTCGACTCTGCGTCTCCTTTCAACCTGGAAATCCTTACAGAGTTGTATCAAAAAATGACTATTCCCCAAAGAGCTCAAATATTCGATCTTTTCCTTCCCACATCCACTCAATTCCCTTGCAAAAATCCCCCTTACCCATCTTCCATGTTATCTACTAAGGGAAACCAAGTCATATCATCCCTTTTTGCTCTGTTGGGATACTATTCTGATCGGTGGGTAGATGATCCCATTCTGGGTTTTCTATCCATTTTCTCCACTGATGAAAATCCCACCACCCAGTTTGATTTCAGCACATTCTTGGTAGACAATATTCACGAACAGTTCATGAATTTTGGCACAAAAGGCATGTTCATATATTCATCAATACTAGCCTACTTGTTCATCTTCCTCCAGGTGGATAAATTTAGCTTTTCCATGCAGAAGATGGATGAAGATGGTAAACCTCAGGCAGTTACAACATGGACTTCCTTGCTCAAGCACAACTCTATAGAGTACAGTTTCAAGGCATTCATCGATTAGTTCTACCACCCTGTGGTAAGTATGTTGAGCGACAGGCCCGAGCCTCGAATAAATGACGAAGTCCAGAGAATCCTGCATCTCTCAGACAACACAAAGAATGGGGATTGGTACCTATATCAAAATCACACCGAGATCAGAGTATACGGGTGTGAATTGGCACCGTATAAGCTGCCCAAGTATTTGCCTATCAAAATATTTTCTCTAGAATATACAAGGCAGATTATAAATTCTGACGATGTTCATTTTGTATCGTTGAAGAAGAAGCAACAGCTTAGAATCAAGGGGCAGATTGGCTCCTTCATTTGCAACAGTCGTGGCGCTGGGGAAGAAGCAGACAGAATGTTGAAAGAAATGAAGTTCTTCATGAGCTTCCCATGGCATTATGATCCATGTGGGATCATCTCAGAAATGAGGGTGAAGAACAAGAACATCCTGTATGTTCATGTGTCCAAGCCCGAAATTGAGAAGTTCGCCAATCAAACAGCCTGGGAGCTTAACACATTGATTGAAGTAGAAGAGAAAGCTCCCCCAGCCACGGTATCTCAAACAACAACGCCAAAAATCCCGAAGGAAAAATGTCCTCGACAAGATTTATCTCCGCCTGTCATGGAGGTATCGTCCGAAGAGTTCCAGCTGCACACTAAGAGGCCTAAGACAGTTTCAGTTCCTAGCTAGGCTCGAGAAAAAGAAGCCCCGCCTACCACAATGACCAAGTTTGTTATTCCACCTTTCGGTTCGAGCCTCTATAAGGACATTACCCCAACATTTCTGAAGAAAACCATAGAATCCCCTTTGAGCACTCAGCCAGGCAAGACTGGGCCCAAGCTGAGCATTTTCGAGAAGTACGAGCTGATCAAGAAAAAGAACCAGACCCTTACCAGCAGTACTTGCACTCAGTTTTGGAAGTAGACGTCGACTGTGTAGCATAGGCTTCTGTCTGCATTTGACACAGAAAAGGGCAGAATGCACATGGCCTTCCTCTAGGCGCAGGTGCCAGATCCCAAGGTCATCACCGACTACAAGAGGGCCACCTTCGAATTCTAGATGAAGGACGTGCACCCAGCTGATCAGATGGATATACACAAGCAGACCGGAGAAATGGTTTTCTATACATTGGCGCATGCTTTCTCTTCTACGGCCAAATTGCAGGTGTCACTGAACAATGTTCAAACACAGCTCAAAATGGAGAAGATTTCATCGTTCGCAAACGACAATAGAATCAAAACTTTGGAGGAGCTGGTCCTCAAGATCGGTTATGATCCTTCGAATGTCAAAGCAGCAGAGGAAATGATAAAGAAGAAGAACGTTGATATAGCATCCTTGAGGAAACAACTGAAGCTCCCACCCACAGAAGACTCGCAGGCGAAAGAGATAGCAGAGAAAGAAGGCGAGAAGGATGAGATGCTAAAGCTGCTCATGGAGCAAAACACACAGCTTAGAGAAATGGAAGTTGAGATGGAGAAACTGTTAAAAGAGAAAGAGAAACAGAAGCCAATGGAAGTCATTCCATTGAGTTTTATCCCAATTGCAGGAGTGAGCACTGCATCAGTGACAGCAGTCCCGTCCATGACTCCATCGACATCTCAGGAGAAGACAGCCGATCTGGCTGAGTCCATGGAAAGGATGAACCTGCAGGAGATAGAGATCAACAGGATAAAAAAGGAGATTGAGAACCTGTAGGAACTCAAATATTCTTTCCAGACCAGCCTATCTAAGGAAAAGCAGGTGACAGAGCAACTCAAGTAGGAGTTACAGCAGCTCCAGAAACAAACAGTGGCAGGAAAGACATTGGCCGAGGTTAAAGAGAGTGTATGGACAGACATCACTAAGTCCATGAATGAGATATGTCCCATGATCTATATCATGTTTGAGCAGAAAAAGTTAGTCTAGAGGAGTAAACAAGCCATTGAGAAGATCAGATTAGAATTGGGAGATAGGCCAACACAAGCAAACGAGATCATCAAGTTCCTCAATTCTAAGACCAGGGAGGAGCTAGAAGAGCTGAAGATTGAAGACAGGACAGAGACCATCCTTGAGGTCAAAAGAGTTTTGACCAAGAGAGGACTAATGCTTCAGCTGGAAGAAAAGGTTCAGGCCATGGATCAGGGGGTACAAAGGTTCTTCAGTAAGCTTGAGGCTCTCCAGAAGAAAGGTCTACCTGGTCTGAAGGTTATTAATGATAAACTGATGACATTACCAGATTACAAGAAGAAATTGTCTTATGTGTCTAAGGACAGTTCAAAGTTTGCAAGAATACAAGGGAGCATCACCGGTAAGGCGTTCTTGGATGCCCTTCAGTGGGACATCAGTATCCAACACGAGATTTGATACATATTCCTCACCAAGCCTACATTCGCCAAGTATACAGAAATGGACGAAGTGTATCGAAGACTGCTCAAAGTAAATGTGCCCAGTCATCTCATATGGGAGGAACTCTGTGATCTGATCAATTAGTAGATGAAGCTGTCCAGGTCCAATTAGTTGTCTAGTCAGAAGAGGTTGTGCAGAAACCTCGCCAACGGCCTACCCATAAATCAACATGCAGTTACACCACATCATCGAGCAGTTCCTAGATTTTTTAGATTTGTTAAGTTTGTTAGGCTAAAAATAGATTTAGCACGTCCTGGTCATTTATGACAAGAAATTTTGTAATTTGAGTTATAAATACTTCACCTTTCAAAGTATTGAGGGTTGTTGATCTTCACACCCTGACGCTATCAGATTGTAATATTGTTCAAGAGATCTTCCATTAATAAAAGGAGGCACTTTTACAAGATTCTTGCATGTATTCACTGGTGATGTATTTTTTCTAAGTTGAATGTTATTCTCGCTTTGTTATCATATTGTTTTCTAAATCTAATCTTTAAGAGTAACGAATGTTGCAGGATTTATCTCGTATACCCTGTTTCTGACTCGAAAGATTTAAGTGTTTATCTTCTGGTGTTTTCAATAAAGAAATTCTTAATTGCTTCTTCGTTGAAATTATCTTTCTCATCTTTTCTGCTGTCCATCATTTACACTATTAAAAGATCCAGTGATTATATTATCTCGCCATGTGAAAGTTTTCCTTTACGTTTCTGGTTCTGATCTCATGTTTTATTAAAACTCGGACCCCATAGCCCAATGGATGTGTAAACTATCTCAACCAATTCGAAAAACACTTTAACAAAAAAACCGACCTATTTCTTTACCTAGCCTAATATTTAAAATTGGAAACATAGCTAAATCATATAGAGAGATCCCTCTCTGAAGTTGGAAGGGCTAGATCCCGGCTTCAAAAGTGGTTGGATAAAGTTACCTTTGTAGATTTCTTCTTTCGTCAACCTCTAGGAAATTTACCAAGTGCTAACATAGTGGCGACTCCGCTGGGGACTGAACGAAAAAGTTAAAACCTACGTCCTCTTTTCTCTAAAGAAAATTTTGTATCTGAAATATTTCTCCTTAAATATTGCAAATCTGAGAAGAAAGTAATGTTCAGAGGTTGATTCAACTTTGTACATATTATTTTCAGATTCATAAAACTAAAAAGTATATATATATCAAAAACCAAAAAGAATTTTGGCTCCCAAGAAAGTCCATACTCGATCTCATCCAGACCCTAAACCTGCGATAGTAACAAACAATCCAAAGCAGTTGCTCAGGAAAAAGACCATTGTTGAAGGTTCAGTAAGGCATACTCCCTTTCATAAGTCCCCTTCTTGTTCATGAAAACTTGTCTCTTCTCAAAACCCCAATATTGACACCTTTTCCGGCCAAAGCCTGTCTAGGTCCAAATCCGATAGTTTTGTCACTGAAATCATTTTTGACCCAACCATCTTGCAACCCCGAACCCCTGAAGTTCTATCTCCCACTGCTAACCAGCACACCACTCCCTCGGTGCCAGCCAGTCCCTCCTCATACTCACCTTCAGTCGCTACCTCACCTATTATCCAGTCGGTTGTTCCACCTCCTCCACTCATCATGGCAGCCAGGTACGCTCCCTTGGTGTTGGTTGCACCTCTTCATGCTATGCCTCAAGACTACCAAACTAGACTCCCACAGTTCGATGCAACAGGACCCTTGAAATCCCAACAACATTTTAACAAAATGAATGATTATTTTGACCTACAAGAAGTTGATGAGGCTGACATTCAAATGAGATTGTTTTCCCAAAGTTTGACAGGTGACGTTAAGAAATGGTACAAACATTTACCAACCACCTCAGTCCTTGACCTTGTCGCATTTCAAAGGAGTTTTCTCGACAGATGGGAGGTAAAGAAAAACCCTCTCCAAATATTGTCAGAATAAGAGAACATAATAAGAAATCAAGGTGAGATGGTACAAGATTACTGCACCCATTTCAATAACCTATACAATGCAATCCCAACCAAAATCAAACCTCCACAGGGTATGGCATTGATTAAATTTCCTGATGGATTTGACGCTGACATGTCTTACCAACTAAGAGAAAGAAATTCTACCACCCTGGAGGACATGCAGAAAAGTGCTATAAGTGTGGAGGCCAATTTGTTGGCGAAAAGAGCACAACAGAGGTCAGAGAGGAGGGTTACCATTAAAGAAGAGTCTTCCATGTCAAACTCTGATTCCAAATTGGATTCTTTGGCCAGAGCAGTGGAAAGAATGATGGATAGACTCACTGTGTTAGATAGAAATCCTTCGAGAGATGACCCACCAGCTCCTCAAGTCCGGAATCCTAACTTTAGGAGAAACCCTCCTCAAATCAGACAGAGAGATCCTAGAGATCAAAGAGAACAGAGAGGTCCAGATCAGCAGATCAGGCCTCCCTTGTAATAAAATTATGTTGATGAAGGGGGGGAGGTGATTGAGGAACTAGAAGATACCCATATAAACCTCATGGGTATTCACGATAACGAAGCTATTTTCCTCACCCAAGAAGAGCAAGATCTTTTTCTTCTCAATCAAACAAAGGTAAGTGAAGAAGCTAAAGATGCAGAACAACAGGCAGTTGAAAATGCCATTTTGGAGGTACACCGACAGTATAATCTGCGGAGTAAAAAGATAGAAGGGACTTCCCCAAAAAGGACAATTGAAACAAAGAAGGTAGTCGAAACCAAGAAGGCCTCTGAGCCAACTGCCGAGAGGATTCCCGAGAAGAGCACTGTCGACCCTCCCATGAAGAAAAACATTACTATTCTGAAAAGGCCATCGCAACCCAAGGTTTCACCTATAAATCCATCAAGTACTTCTGGACAAAAGGATATGGTGGACAAACCAGAATTGATGAGCCAAGGCAGAGCTCCAACACCTTTCATCCTTGAGGAGGAGTTGGCCAAAGTAAAAATTCCTATCCCACTTTCTGAGTTGATGAACAAAGACGTTTATCGTTCACATGTGATTAAAGCACTGACCATTGAACCTGACATAGGCACGAAGGCCTTAACCATTGGATCAACAAATCATTCAGACACTGTGAACCTTACTGATGATCAACCTGAGCTTCTTTTCAGACCTGAAGTAGATGGTCGAGATGATACTGGTGAGGTCGCTCCTTTTTACATCAGTTTAAACATACATGACCTAATCTTGCATAATGCTATGTTGGATTTGGGTGCTTCCCATAATCTGATGCCGAAAGAAGTGATGGAGAAACTGGGACTGGAGGTCACCAGACCTTACAAGGATTTGCACTCATTTGACTCCAATAAAGTTAGATGTATTGGTATGATCAAGGACCTGTGTATCACCCTGGTCCAGATTCCTGCAAAGAGCATGGCCATGGATGTGGTAGTTGCAGACATCCCTCCGAAGTATGGAATGTTGTTGTCTCGGTCCTGGGGAGATAAGTTGAGAGGTACCCTGTAGCTAGATATGTCTTATGCCACTATCCCAGTTTTTGGGCAACAAAGAAGGCTATACAGAGAAACTTTGATGAAATACATGGTCAGTAGCCAAGAAAAACCACACAATTATCCTCTTTACTCTGCACATTCTGACCTGGATTCTTTTATCCTGTATAACGATGGTGACACGAAAGAACAAGACATTTAGCTGGGTGAAGATACATCTAGTCCAGACGAAGGCCAAGAAATCATCAAGGTAGAAAGGAAGAAAAACGTGATTACTGAAGAATTATCGGCAGACTTCTGGAGCATGGATTTTGACGGAGCAGTGAACAAAGAAGGAGCTGGAGCAAGATTTTGGCTGCATAACCATAGAAACAGGTATTCTGAAAACCATTCTTACAAATTAAATTTCCAATGCACTAACAATATTGTTGAGTATGAAACCTTGATGCTCGGTCTGAAACTTTTGAAAAAGGTTGGTGCTAAACAGATTATGGTAAGAGGTGATTTTGAATTGTTCATCAAGTAGATCAAAGGTGAGTATGCCGCAAAACACACACGTCTTAGAGCTTATAGGAATGTTGTTCTTGATTCCTTGAGATGTTTCACTAAAGTAGACTTGCAGGTAATGCCGAGGGGACAAAACATTCTGGCGGACGGATTGGCTACGTCAGTAGCCACATGTAAGATTCCTTTCCGCTTGACTCGCCCGTACATGGTAAAAGTGAAGTGTCGACCAACTGTTCCCAACAACATCAGGTATTGGCAAGTTTTTGGTAATGATGATCAGATTGAGGACTTTCTTCAGTGTAAAAATGACTTTGAATGTACAAACATAGATTTAGAGAGCGAAGATGAAAATGTAAATAGATTTGATTTTGAAATTGATAGTGTAAATACCGTAGATTCAGGAGAATTAGGCGATGATGAGATGGAGGCCGATGTTTTACATTTGAAAAGCAATGTTTTTCCAAGAGGTCTAGTTCCTTTAGAGGACTTGTTTGATTTTAACGACGTAGCCAAAAAACCGAAAATCGAAGTAAATGGACAAGAGGTAGAAGATTGTAATATAGGGACCGAAGAGAAACCTAAAATGGTCAAACTGTCTAAATCATTACCCCCGGAGAAAAAACTCAAATACATTGAGTTGTTCAAAGAATATTCAGATGTCTTTGCCTGGGGTTATGAGGATTTGAAGGCTTATGATACCAGCATCATACAACACAGAATTCCAATAAAAGAAGACCAAAAACCATTCAGACAGAAACTTAGGAGGATAAATCCCAAGTTGCTCCCTCTGATAGAAAAGGAAATCAAAAAAATGTACGATGCCAAAATCATAGTCCCATTGCATTTTTCCAAATGGGTCTCTAATTTAGTCCCTACCCGTAAGAAATCTGGGGAAATCAGACTTTGTATAGAATTTCGAAATCTTAATAAGGTTTCCTTGAAGGAAAATTACCCCTTGGCGAAAATGGACCACATCCTTCAAAGGGTGGTCAGATCCAATAGAATTTCTTTGCTGGACGATTTCTCAGGTTACAATCAGGTCCTAGTTCACCCGGAAGACTAAGACAAAACTTCTTTCACTACGCCATGGGGCACTTTCATGTATGTTAAAATGCCTTTTGGTCTGATGAATGCAGGAGCCACATTCCAGAGAGCGATGGATATCGCCTTTGTGGAAGAATCGGGTAAGTTTATTGTCGTCTATTTGGATGATGTAACTGTGTTTTCCCGATCTGATGACGAGCACCTGCGACACATTAGACGAGTCTTCGAGAAATGTAGAAGGTTTGGGATTTCTTTAAATCCTAAGACAATCTTTTTCGGGCTAGAGGAAGGCAAACTGCTAGGACACATCATCTCCAAGGATGGAATCAAAATAGACCCCAGCAGAATCGAGGCCATACAAAAATTAGAACACCCAAGAAACCTTAAAGAGCTACAGTATTTTATCGAGAGAATAAACTTTATGTGAAGATTCATTCCCAACCTAGCAGAGCTCCTCAGAAACATTACAAATATTATTAAAAAAGATGTAAAAATAAAATGGGACTCTGAGTCCAGACAGTCTTTCGAACAAGTCAAACGAGCACTAACAGAAGCCCCTGTTTTGATCAGTCCGGATTTTACTAAAGATTTCTATCTCTTTTCTTTCGCCTCTGAACATACTATAGAAGCCGTGTTACTACAAAAGAACACCGAAGGGTATGAACAACCCATAGCTTTCTTTAGTAAATCATTGAGAGATGCTGCTCTGAATTACCAGATAATGGAGAAACGGGCTTTTGCCTTGGTAAAATCTATAAAATACTTTAGCGTCTACATTCTCCATTCCCACACCATTGCGTATGTTCCGAATGTGGTAGTAAAAGACATTTTGACACAGGATAACCTGGATGGAAGAAGAGGAAAGTGGATTTCTGTCATTTTAGAATACGACATAGAGATTAAGCCTACAAAACTAATCAAGGGTCAAGGCCTAGCAAAATTATTGGTTGAATCAAACTTCCAGGCTCTTAACATTAATTTTTTAGCTGCAGCAGATGAACAGGGTGAGATGACGACTCCAAGTGTGAGAGAGGTATTTCTCAACTCTCCATGGTACACAGACCTTATATATGTTTTAAAAAATTTACAAGCTCCCCCTGGTTTAACTAAGACTAAAGCTAGATTTTTGAAGTTAAAAGCATTAAAATTCTGTATTCTAGAAGGCAATTTGTATTGGAAAGATCCTTGAGGCATTTTGTTAAATTGTTTATTGAAAGATGAAGCTGACAAGATGTTACAAGAATTTCATGCAGGTGAATGTGGTGGCCATTTGAACTGGAAGGTCACAACCAACAAAATACTCAAAGCGGGTTTCTATTGGCCCACCCTATTCGTCGATGTGCATCAAAAGGTGACTGCATGTCATCAATGTCAGTTGTTTGAAGGCAAAAGGAAACTCCTTCCTCTCCCCCTGAAACTGATCTGAGTTGAAGCTCCTTTCCAGCAATGGGGACTGGACTTCATTGGAGAAATACACCCCCCTTCTTTGGGGAAACACAGGTGGATTCTCACTACCACCGATTATTTTACCAAATGGATCGAGACAGTTCCAAGCAGGCAAGCCACTGACTCTATTATTATCAAATTTCTTGAAAACAATATTTTGTCTCGCTTTGGATGTCCTAGAAATATTATAACTGATAATGCAGCTGTCTTTCGGTCGAAGAAGCTCATAGATTTATGCAACCAATATCACATTGGTTTGGCGCATTTCATAGCTTACTACCCTCAAGGGAATGGGCTGGCAGAATATTCAAACAAAACCTTGGTCAATATCATCAAGAAAACATTGCAGGAAAACAAGAAATCGTGGCATAACAAGTTGGTGTTCGCATTATGGGCTGACAGACTGACCACCAAAAGGTCAATCGGTATGTCACCATACCAGCTGGTCTATGGCATAGAGGCATTTTCCCCACTTCTTTGGGAGTCCCTGTCATGAATTTTCTTCAAGATGTACAAGCCGAGCCAAATGACTCACAGAGAAGGATCAACCAGATGATCCATTTGCAGTAGTCCAGGGAGGATGTTTTCAACAAGACTCAGGTAGTCCAAGAAAACATCAAGAAGATATTTGAAAAATGAACCAAGGAAGATGATTTTGAGTTAGGAGATTTGGTGTTGAGATGGGATGCAAAAAATGAAGACAAGGGAAAGCATGGAAAATTTGGCAGTCTGTGGACAGGGCCATACATGATCCAAGCTTTCAGGGGAAACAATGCTTTCTTGCTAAACAATGCTGATGGGACAGATCTACCAGGAGGACCTATGAATGGCAGAATGCTGAAACATTATGTTCCACCTCAGTAGATATTCAAGTTTTCACCCACCATTGTACATACCATTTTTATTTTTTGCCTGCATTTTCTGACGGAAGAACATTAGTCAGTTGGTTGAAGCCCAAAGAGAAGGCCCTAAGATGTTGACCACTGTATTTTCAATTTTTGAGAATAAAACCAACGAAGGCTACTGGGAAGAAGTTTTCAGAATGACAGGAACCAGGATTCTTGGCACTTCACAGGGCAAGTACCATCCCCAGGTGGAGCCGTTGTTATCACCCTATAAATTATAGGATCAACTGGTGACTAGGATATTATCTGTCTCTAGTGTTTTTGTTGACAAATGATTTTTCATTCTNAGAGGGCATAAAAGAATTACAATAAAATCCCCATGCAATAATGGTAACTTGGTCCATACCTTTCAAGCATGGCCAAGTTATTTTTAAATTGATGTTGATAGGGTAGTGAATGAGTTTGGCTAAACAGTCTAATCTTAGCCAAATTGTCTAGGTTAGAGTAGTGAATAAATCTGGCCAGACTGTCTAATCCTGGTCAGATAGCCCCTAGGTAGAGTAATTTATTAACCCAGTAGTCTAATATGGGTTAATTGTCATAGGAAACTAGGTTAGAACATAGGTTAGTGGAATTTTTGCTTCATTTTAATAAAGCCAGCTCGATGTAAGTGTTGCACCATGTTTCAAGTGCTTAAAAGATAGTTTGGTCAAGCCCCATGGTGGTCTCTACTTGAAGAACTTTGGAAAAACCCATAAAAACGCATTTATCCTAAGTTTTTCCAGCGCATGTGTTCTCCGCTCCCCATTTATGCTCCCTGCACATATCGACGGTCCTGATCGCGGCGCCGAGATATACGGTGTACAGAGCATTCTGGACCCCCCCGACCGTTCTACTTTTAACCGGGGGGGGGTCCGGAATCGTTGATAACATTTGCGCGCATCTGGATGGCCCAGGGTTGAGCGCTTAAATCAACGGTCTATATTGGATTCTAGACCCCCCCATCCATTCTGCCTTTAATGGAGGGGGGGTTCTGGAATTAGTGATAAAGGACATGCAAATATCTGCGGCTGGGAAACAAGCACGCAGATCAATGGCCCAAAATGCATTTCGGACCCCCCTGGATGATCTTCTTATAACTGAGGGGGGGGGGGTCTGGAATGGTTTTCCCCCTCTGGCGGGTCCCTTGTTATACATGGCGTCAGTCTATTTGCCCCGAAGTCCCATCACCATCTGCTATCTGACAGACCCCTGTCACTTATGGACGTCACCTTCCACTTCTACCCGAGTTAGTCACATCCCATAACTGTTGTCAGTCCCCTCCCCCCTTTCACTCATGGCAAGCCTCCTATTACGAATTTTACCTCCAATCCCTAGCCACCACGTCACCCGTCCGTATCTTTCAGCCACCGTCACCTGCCATATCACCCCCAAATGGCCCATTGTCCATATATTACTAGATAACCTATCCATTATCTAGCTGACCTGTCTCCCGCGCCCAATCGACCCCAGTTTAAATAACACCATCGTTATTTCTCTCATTTTCGCTATTCACCCATCGCACCAGAGAAATTCACTGCTACTCCTCCATTACATTCCGTTTCCCTCACCCACAGTCATTCGACCCCTCTAACGTCGTGTTTTATTGTAGGTATTGTTGCAGAGATGGCGCCAAAATCCAAACAAGCAGAAGGAGAGGAGAATTTGTTTCTCCCACCTCTTGTCGACCTGGACAGGATCCCACTGGTCGACAAAGACCAGTTAATCATAGATACCAAATGTGATTGTGATTTATCAGACCTCCAGTCGTGGCTCAGGGAGGTTTTCTTGGACCAGAGTGATGAAATTGGACTCTGGGAGTCCAATTTACCCCTCTACCTTTTCCCTCAGATCCACCATTTCCCCGAATTTTCTCTCAAGTGTCAAGCTCACTATATTCCCGAACAAAGAGCCGTCATCTCCTCGTCCAGAGAAATCCTTTTCCAAATCATGCCCGAGTCCATAGACCAGATGATGCAAATTCCCCATGTCGAATCTGGGTCTCCTTTCAACCTGGAAATCCTTACAGAGTTGTATCAGAAAATAACTTTTCCCCAAAGAGCTCAAATATTCGAGCTTTTCCTTCCCACATCTTCTCAATTCCCTTCCACAAATCCCCCTTACCAATATTCCATGTTCTCGACTAATGGAAACCAAGTCATATCATCCCTTTGCGCTATGTTGGGATACTATTCTGATCAGTGGGTAGATGAGCCCATTCTGGGTTTTCTATCCATTTTCTCCACTGATGAAAATCCCACCACCCAGTTTGATTTCAGCACATTCTTGGTAGACAATATTCACGAACAGTTCATGAATTTTGGCACAGAAGGCATGTTCAGATATTCATCAATACTAGCCTATTTGTTCGTCTTCTTCCAGGCAGATAAATTTAGCTTTTCCATGTAGAAGATGGATGAAGATGGTAAACCTCAAGAAGTTACAGCATGGACTTCCTTGCTCAAGAACAACTCTACAGAGTACAGTTTCAAGGCGTTCATCGATCAGTTCTACCACCCTGTGGTAAGTATGTTGAGCGGCAGGCCTGAGCCTCGAATAAATGACGAAGTCCAGAGAATCCTGCATCTCTCAGACAACACAAAGACCGGGGATTGGTACCTGTATCAAAATCACACCGAGATCAGAGTATATGGGTGTGAATTGGCACCGTATAAGCTGCCCAAGTATTTTCCTGTCAGAATCTTTGCTCTAGAATATATAAGGCAGATTATAAATTCTGGTGATGTTCATTTTGTATCGTTGAAGAAGAAGCAGCGGCTTAGAATCAAGGGGCAAATTGGCTCCTTCATCTGCAACAACCGTGGCGCCGGGGAAGAAGAAGACAGAATGTTGAAAGAAATGAAGTTCTTCATGAGCTTCCCATGGAATTATGATCCATGTGGGATCATCTCAGAAATGAGGGTGAAGAACAAGAACATCCCATATGTTCATGAGTCCAAGCCCAAAATTGAGAAGTTCGCCAATCAAACAGCCTAGGAGCCTAACACATTGATTGAAGTAGAAGAGAAGGCTCCCCAGCCACGGTATTGCAAATAGCAACGCCACAAATCCCTAAGATTTATCTCCGCCTATCATGGAGGTATCGTCCGAAGAGTTCCAGCTGCACACTAAGAGGCCCAAGACAGTTTCAGTTCCTGGCTAGGCTGGAGAAAAATAAGCCCCGCCTACCACAGTGACCAAGTCTGTTATTCCACCTTTCGGTTTGAGCCTCTATAAGGACATTACCCCAACATAGACGAAGAAAAACATAGACTCCCCTTTGAGCACTCAGCCAGGCAAGACTGGGCCCAAGCTGAGCATTTTCGAGAAGTACGAGCTGATCAAGAAAAAGAACTAGACCCTTACCAGTAGTACTTGCGCTCTTTTTTGGAAGCAGATGTCGACTAAGCAGCATAGGTTGTTGTCTTCATTTGACACAGAAAAGGGCAGAATGCACATGGCCTTCCTCCAGGAACAGGTGTCAGATCCCAAGGTGATCACCGACTACAAGAGGGCCACCTTCGAATTCCAGACGAAGGATGTGCACCCAGCCGATCAGATGGATCTGCACAAGAATACCAGAGAAATGGTTTTCTATACGTTGGCGCATGCTTTCGCTTCTTTGGCCAAATTGCAGGTGTCACTGAACAATGTTCAAACACAGCTCAAAATGGAGAAGATTTCATAGTTCGCAAAGGACAATAGAATCAAAACTTTGGAGGAGCTGGTCCTCAAGATCGGTTATGATCCTTCGAACGTCAAAGTAGCAGAGGAAATGATAAAGAAGAAGAATGCTAATATAGAATCCTTAAGGAAACAACTGAAGCTCCCGCCCACAAAAGACTCGCAGGCAAAGGAGATAGAAGAGAAAGAAGGCGAGAAGGATGAGATGCTAAATCTGCTCATGGAGAAGAATGCACAGCTTAGAGAAATGGAAGCTGAGATGGAGAAACTGTTAAAAGAGAAAGAGCAACTGAAGCCAATGGAATTCATTCCATTGAGTGCTATCCCAATTGCAGAAGTGGGCACTGCATCAGTGACAGCAGTCCCGTCCACGACTCCATCGACATCTCAGGAGAAGACAGTCGATCTGGCTGAGTCCATGGAAAGGATGAACCTGCATGAGACAGAGATCAGCAGGCTAAAAAAGGATATTGAGAACCTGTAGGAACTCAAATATTCTTTCCAGACCAGCCTATCTAAGGAAAATTAGGTGACAGAGTAGCATCTCAAGCAAGAGTTACAACATCTCCAGAAACAAACAGTGGCAGGAAAGACATTGGCTGAGGTTAAAGAGAGTGTATGGACAGACATCACTAAGTCCATGAATGAGATATGGCCCATGATCCGGATCATGTTTGAGTAGAACGAGTTATTCCAGAGGAGTAAACAAGCCATTGAGAAGATCGGAGTAGAATTGGGAGATAGGCCAACACAAGCAAACAAGATCATCAAGTTCCTCAATTCTAAGACCAGGGCGTTGCTGGAAGAGATGAAGATTGAAGACAGGACAGAGACCATCCTTGAGTTCAAAAGAGTTTTGACCAAGAGAGGACTAATGCTTCAGCTAGAAGAAAAGGTTCAGGCCATGGACCAGGGGGTACAAAGGTTCTTCAGTAATATTGAGGCTCTCCAGAAGAAATGTCTACCTGGTCTGAAGGTTATTAATGATAAATTGATGACATTACCAGATTACAAGAAGAAATTGGCTGATGTGTCTAAGGATAGTTCAAAGTTTGCAGGCATACAAGGGAGCATCATTGGTAAGGAATTCTTGGATGCCCTTCAGTGGGACATCAGTATCCAACACGAGATTCGCTACATATTCCTCACCAAGCCTACATTCGCCAAGTATACAGAAATGGACAAAGTGTATCAAAGACTACTCAAAGTAAACGTGCCCAGTCATCTCAGATGGGAGGAACTCTGCGATTTGATCGATTAGTAGATGAAGCTGTCCAGGTCCAGTCAACTTTCCAGTCATAAGAGGTTGTGCAGAAACCTTGCCAACGGCCTACCCAGAAATCAGCATGCAGTTACACCACATCATCGAGCAGTTCCTAGATTTTTGAGATTTGTTAAGTTTGTTAGGCTAAAAATAGATTTAGCACGTCCTGGTCATTTATGACAGGAAATTTTGTAATTTGAGTTATAAATACTTCACCTTTCAAGGTATTGAGGGTTGTTGATCTTCACACCCTGACGCTATCAGATTGTAATATTGTTGAAGAGATCTTCCATTAATAAAAGGAGGCACTTTTACAGGATTCTTGCGTGTATTCATTGGTGATGTTTTTCTTCTAAGTTGAATGTTATTCTCTCTTTGTTATCATATTGTTTTCTGAATCTAATATTTAAGAGTAACGAATGTTGCAGGATTTATCTCGTATACCCTGTTTCTGACTCGAAAGATTTAAGTGTTTATCTTCTGGTGTTTTCAATAAAGAAATTCTTAATTGCTTCTTCGTTGAAATTATCTTTCTCATCTTTTCTGTTGTCCATCATTTACGCTATTAAAAGATCCAGTGATTATATTATCTCGCCCTATGAAATTTTTCCTTTACATTTCTGGTTCTGATCTCATATTTTATTAAAACGTAGACCCCATAGCCCAATGGATGTGTAAACTATCTCAACCAATTCGAAAAACACTTTAACAACAAAACCGACCTATTTCTTTACCTAGCCTAATATTTAAAATTGGAAACATAGCTAAATCATATAGAGAGATCCCTCTCTGAAGTTGGAAGGGCTAGATCCCGGCTTCAAAAGTGGTTGGTGTTGGCAACGTAAGTCACTCTTGGATTTCTAGTAGGAGCAGAGCTCGACGCCCATCAGTTTTATGTCACGGTTTGTTTTTTGATGGGGTGACCGAATGGAGGAAGACTCAAAACAACAACGTTCCAACACTGAAACTAGGCCAGGCATACACGAGCAAGTGAGGTCTTATATAACTCCAGACAGTGAGATGTAGTATAGGATGAACAGGTGGAAGACTTGTATGAGAAGAGTGCGAAGGTCTGCTATAAACAGCAGGTTTCTAATAGACCGAGGAGGAAGATATCCAAATGCAAGATCATCTTACGTTCAAACAGAAACTAGAGAATACAATCATGCAACAATAAGCCTTTATCATGACATAACTGCAATACTTCATGAGAATCATTCAAACACGAGCTCTCTGGTGTGAGAGGAAAACATAGACTGAATGAGAAAAACTGTCTATTATAAAATAAGAAATCTCATGTATAGATGCATAAGCTGGAGACTAAAATAGTTGTTAAAACATTACAGTAGGGAGCTCTGCTCAACCATCGATGCTTACAAAAATGGATAAAACGCCTTCATATACTCAAAATAACAACAGCAACAGAATCGAGACGTTGCATTGAAAGCTTTGCATCTTCATGTCTTCTGACAGTATGCGCATGCAGACTCTGGATGATCGTGCACTTATGGCAGACTCAATGGGACTCCTGGCTGCCCTGTAGTGGTTTTGACAGACGCAATCTCCATCGGGAAGGAATATCAGTCTGTATGTACGCTTGGTCCTTTTCTGGCCTTCTATTTATGAAAGAAGACGAAGTCCAACCACCATCACGGCAATAATAACTGCTTCCTCAGGATTAGGAACGGCCTCGGTCAACTCTGCCCTCTAGGATGTGGAAGACCCCTTGTGCTGCCACCTGGAACAATTGAAGGGTCTGATGGATAAGGCATGGAGGAACTGGCACGCTTGACACGAAAGGGGAAAGGGAGGTGATGGCGTCAACACTGTGAGGGTGATATGAGAGGGTCTAAGGATGGGTGTGGTAGTGGGAGGCTGAGGTGGAAAGGAGCGGGACACGTGGCGTGTGGAGAGTGGTCGATGACATGCGGGACGTGCCATGCGGACGGAAAGAAGGGAGATAGATAGATGGCAAGGGACGAGGAGGCTTGGGAAGATGAGTGGATGATGAGATGGGGGGGAAGGGGGCCCATGCGGGTTAAAGGCAGGGCAACTGAGAAGGATGAGGCTTCTCGAGCATCGTTGATCCCAGCACGCTGATCTCATCTGTTAGGAAGCTGCACCCTGGATTCCGGACCCCCCCCTCCACTTAAAGGTAGAAAGGCGGGGGGGGTCTGGAATCGCCTCGCATGCCATTGATCTGGGCACTTTGATCTCGACCGTTGAAGAGGTGCGCCCTAGATTCCGGACCCCCCCCTCCGCTTAAAGGNCGCCTATGCGCCGTCGATCTAGGCGCGTGAATGTTGGTCGTCCAGATCTTCCTGCTGCTTACCATGGATTCCGGACCCCCCCCCCTCCGCTTAAAGGTAGAAAGGCGGTGGGGGTCCGGAATCCACTGTGTGCCGATGATCGGGGCGCGCAAATCCCAGCCGTCCAAACTTGATTTGTATTTAAACACAAGCGCATTTTCATCCCGAGCTTAGGACAAGTGGGTTTTTAACCCATTCTTTACATTTTGACCCCCCTTACAAGAAATATCGCTAACATTTGGCTCCATGGGGGTAGAGTCGTCCATGTGATGCTCTAAGAACGCTTTCCGCAGTTTCAGTGCCTTGCTGTTGGGCTATGGAGTCATGCTAAAAACATCCCGCTGCTGAAAATACAAGCCGAAATAAAGCAACAAAATAAAGCTACATGCTCAAAGGATCTTATTTATATACAATCCTAAACTAATAAAACACTTTACATGGGGCTAGGTGAAAGCAGATTTCCACCATAGCCATTCAAGCAGCTTCCTAGATAGAAGCTCCTTCCTTCTGTCAATGATCATCAACAGATGGTGTAGCCGTGACAGCAGAACGGTTACACTCATCAACTCCTCCTTACAAGCTGGAGTTGAGATGAGATAGGGCGGCTCCAAGGCATAGGAGAAATGCCACTCCATATATTTGCTGACAGGGTCATCGAAAGAGTGGCCATTTCTAAGGAATTGGCGACATACAACCTCTTCTGCTACACAGTTGTTCACATGTGGCCGAATGTCTTTGATAACCACAGGCGGGTGAATAACTGACATAGGCTCGCTGATCTCAGAAGGTGTCTGCTCACTGACTGGCTCTGAACAAAGGGCAGACTGCCCCTCTTGTTCTTTTTCCTCTTCTTCTTGGCTCTCCCCCAAGTCCGATCCATATTCATCATAAATAGGGACCATGGGGTGGTTTTTCTTGCCGAATGGATCTTCAGTGACTTCATAGTGATCATCTACAGGATAAGCTTGTAACTCATCATCACTATAATATTCATCAAAAAGGGGCAGGCTTACATGGTTATGATCCTCCTCCAAAACAGTGATCCCGGGTAAAAATAAATCCATTTTAGGGACAGTGGGACCTACTGGTTCTGGCTGCTCACACGTAATCCTTTTCTCTTTAATCCCAGGTAAAAATATATCGTGAGAAACCCCCTAGGGGAAAAGAGAAGAAACCTATTCCACAACTAACCCCTCTTTTAAAAAGAGAGGGTCTTTGTCATCATGAGCAGAGCTACTAGGAACATCTGCTTCAACCCGACATTTAGGTGAGCCATCTACCACGGACCACGTCTGCTCTACAAACTCATAATCTTCATAAGAGGCGTGTTGATCGTTATGAACATATAAAAGAGTAGGTGCATCTGAAATAATGTCAGATGCTTCCATCCCAGGGCTAACACAATTAATATCATTCAACACCTCTATTTTTTCATGGCAAATGCTTTCCTTCACAGTAAAGGCTTTATCATGGACATGGTCTTCAGGGCCAACAGAGGCTTCATGAAGTGAAGAAAACTCCTCACAATAGTTTTCAAACAAGCAATCAGCTGTATAGTAGTCTTTACAAAATGAATTGAAAGTTGTATGAAAACCTACTAGAGAACAGATGCTTGCAGAGGGAAGAGATCGACACCAATCGAGAGAAGCTCCTTTTAATGAATGTCGGAAAAGATTAATCTAGACATCCTCATGCGTGATATGGTGTCAGTGAATAGATTCATGGAAGTCCAGTAAATGATCAGCTAGTTCCTCCCAATCCTTTGCATGAAATTCAGGGAGGAAATATTCCCAGATGTCCCTATCAGGAAGCGCATTAGGAAAACCAACTATCTGGGAAAAGTCACAAAAAGCAAACCTTTGAGCCAGAATTTTCTCCATATCGAACCAGCGGAGTCGCCAATCGATCCTCGAATCATGGAGTCGCCAGGTGAAGGATGCACAGCTTCAAGTGTGTCTGGTCCTTGTTCACCATCAAAGGATAGATCTAAACATTGTCGTTACCCCAGGAAACTTCTCAGGCTGAGAAAGCAGCTGCTGAAACCTTCTCGAGAAAGCTCTTCTGGGTCATCTTTCAGGTGTACCAACAGTGGCCACAACTGAAATAGTAAAGTGGAAACAATGGAGTCGCCAAAGTGGAGTCGCCAGGTGCACAGTAGCAATCTTGATAATTCTGATATCTGATGCACCTTCAGAATCAGTTAATCATTGTCGTTCTTCCCAGGGAAAATCTTCAACTTCGTCCCCGACAATGGTGCCAGAAATGTTGGCGACGGAAGTCACTCCTGGATTACTAGCAGGAGCTGAGCCCGACGCCCATCAGTTTTATGTCACGATTTGTTTTTTGATGGGGTGACCGAATGGAGGAAGACTCAAAACAACAACGTTCCAACACTGAAACTAGGCCAGGCATACATGAGCAAGTGAGGTCTTATATAACTCCAGACAGTGAGATGTAGTATAGGATGAACAGGTGGAAGACTTGTATGAGAAGAATGTGAAGGTCTGCTATAAATAGTAGGTTTCTAACAGATCGAGGAGGAAGACGTCCAAATGCGAGATCATCTTACATTCAAACAGAAACCAGAGAATACAATCATGCAACAATAAGCCTTTATCATGACATAACTGCAATACTTCACGAGAATCATTCAAACATGAGCTCTCTGGTGTGAGAGGAAAACATAGACGGAATGAGAAAAACTGTCTATTATAAAATAAGAAATCTCATGTATAGATGCATAAGCTGGAGACTAAAATAGTTGTTAAAACATTACAGTAGGGAGCTCTGCTCAACCATCGATGCTTACAAAAATGGCGAAAACGCCTTCATATACTCAAAATAACAACAGCAACAGAATCGAGACGTTGCATTGAAAGCTTTGCGTCTGCATGTCTTCTGACAGTCTGCGCATGCAGACTCTGGATGATCGTGCACTTATGGCAGACGCAATGGGACTCTTGGCTGCCCTGTAGTGGTTTTGATAGATGCAATCTCTGTCAGGAAGGACTATCAGTCTGCTTGTATGCTTGGTCCTTTTCTGGCCTTCTATTTATGAAAGAAGACGACATCCAACCACCATCACGGAAATAATAACTGCTTCCTCAGGATTAGGAACGGCCTCGGTCAACTCTGCCCTCTAGGATGTGGAAGACCCCTTGCATTGCCACCTGGAACAGTTGAAGGGTCTGATGGATAAGGCATGGAGGAACTGGCACGCTTGACGTGGAAGGGGAAAGGGAGGTGATGGCGTCAACACTGTGAGGGTGAGATGAGAGGGTCTAAGGATGGGTGTGGTAGCGGGAGGCTGAGGTGGAAAGGAGCGGGACACGTGGTGCGTGGCGAGTGGTCGAAAACATGTGGGACGTGCCATGCGGATGGAAAGAAGGGAGATAGACAGATGGCAAGGGATGAGGAGGCTTGGGAAGATGAGTGGATGATGAGATGGGGGGGAAGGCGGCCCATGTGGGTTAAAGGCAGGGTAGCTGAGAAGGATGAGGCTTCTCGAKCACCGTTGATCCCAGCACACTAATCTCGTCTGTTAGGAAGCTGCACCCTGGATTCCGGACCCCCCCCCTCTGCTTAAAGGTAGAAAGGTGGGGGGGGGGGTCTGGAATCGCCTCGCGCGTCGTTGATCTGGGCACTTTGATCTCGACCGTTGAAGAGGTGTGCCCCGGATTCTGGACCCCCCCCCCCTCCACTTAAAGGTAGAAAGGCGGGGGGGGGTCTAGAATCACCTATGCACCGTCGATCTGGGCGTGCGAATGTTGGCCATCTAGATCATCCTGCTGCTTACCATGGATTCCGGACCCCCCCCCCTCCTCTTAAAGGTAGAAAGGCGGGGGGGTCCGGAATCCGCTGTGCGCCATTGATCGAGGCGCGCAAATCCCAGCTGTCCAAACTTGACTTGTATTTAAACACAAGCGCATTTGCATCCCGAGCTTAGGACAAGTGGGTTTTTAACCCATTCTTTACATTTTGACCCCCCTTACAAGAAATATAGCTAACAGTTGGATAAAGTTACCTTTGTAGATTTCTTCTTTCGTCAACCTCTAGGAAATTTACCAAGTGCTAACAGGGTGGTCGGATCCAGTCGAATCTCTTTACTGGATGGGTTCTCGAGTTATAATCAGGTCCTAGTTCACTCGGATGACCAAGACAAAACCACTTTCACCACACCATGGGGCACTTTCATGTATGTGAAAATGCCTTTTGGTTTGATGAACGCTAGAGCCACTTTCCAGAGAACGATGGATATCTCCTTTGTGGAAGAATCTGGTAAGTTTATTGTCATCTATTTGGACGATGTGACTGTGTTTTCCCGATCTGATGACAAACACCTGCGACACCTCAGATGAGTCTTCGAGAAATGTAGAAGGTTTGGGATTTCTTTAAATCCTAAGAAGAGCCTTTTCGGACTAAAGGAAGACAAACTTCTAGGACACATCATCTCCAAGGATGGAATCAAAATTGACCCCAGCAGAATCGAGGCCATACAAAAATTAGAACACCCGAGAAACCTCAAAGAATTACAGTCTTTTATCGAGAGAATAAAATTTTTACGAAGATTCATTCCCAATCTGGCAGAGCTCCTCAGAAACATTACAAATATGTTAAAAAACGATGTAAAAATAAAATGGGACTCTGAGTCCAGACAGTCTTTTGAACAAGTCAAACAAGCACTCACAGAGGCCCCTGTCTTAATCAGTCCTGATTTTACCAAGGATTTCTATCTTTTTTCTTTTGCTTCCGAACATACTATAGCAGCGGTGTTACTATAAAAGAACAACGAAGGGTATGAACAACCCATAGCTTTCTTTAGTAAAGCGTTGATAGACGCTGCTCTGAATTACAAGATAATGGAGAAACAAGCTTTTGCTTTGGTAAAAGCTATAAAATATTTTAGGGTCTATATTCTCCATTCCCATACCATTGCATATGTTCTGAATGCGGTAGTAAAAGACATCTTGACCCAGGACAATCCAGACGGAAGAAGAGGGAAATGGATTGTTGTCATTTTAGAATACGACATAGAGATTAAGCCTACAAAACTAATCAAAGGTCAAGGCCTTGCTAAATTAATGGTTGAATCTAATTTCCATGCTCTTGACATTAATTTTTTAGCTGCAGCAGATGAACAGGGCGAGATGGCGAATCCAAGTGTGAGAGAGGTATTTCTCAACTCTCCATGGTGCGTAGACCTTATATTCATTTTGAAAAATTTACAAGCTCCCCTTGGTTTGACTAAGACTAAAGCTAGATTTTTAAAGTTGAAAGCCTTAAAATTCTGTATTCTAGAAGGCAATTTGTATTGGAAAGATCCTGGAGGTATTCTGTTAAATTGTTTATTGAAAGATGAAGCTGACAACGTGTTACAAGAATTTCATGCAGGAGAATGTGGTGGCCATCTGAACTAGAAGGTCACAGCCAACAAAATACTCAGAGCTAGATTCTATTGGCCCACCCTGTTCGCTTATGTACATCATAAAGTGACTGCATTCCATCAATGTCAGTTGTTTGAAGGAAAAAGGAAACTCCTTCCTCTCCCCCTAAAACCGATCTCAGTTGAATCCCCTTTCCAGCAATGGGGATTGGACTTCATTGGAGAAATACACCCCCCTTCTTCAGACCAGCATAGGTGGATTCTCACTGCCACAGATTATTTTACCAAATGGATCGAATCAGTACCAAGCAGACAAGCCATTGAATCTATTATTATCAAATTCCTTGAAAATAATATCTTGTCTCGCTTTGGATGTCCTAGAAAGATTATAACTAATAATGCAGCTATTTTTCGGTCGAAGAAACTCATAGATTTCTGCAACCAGTATCACATTGGTTTGGGACATTCCATAGCTTACTACCCTCAGGGGAATGGGTTGGCAGAATATTCAAACAAAACCTTGGTGAACATCATCAAGAAGATGTTGCAGGAAAACAAGAAATCATGGCATAACAAGTTGGTGTTCGCATTGTGGGCTGACAGACTGACCACCAAAAGGTCAATCGGTATGTCCCCATACCAGCTGGTCTATGGCACATAAGCAGTTTTCCCCACTTCCTTGGGAGTCCCTGTCATGAATTTTCTTCAAGAGGTACAAGTCGAGCCAAATGACTCACAGAGAAGGATCAACCAGATGATCCATTTGCAGCAGTCTAGGGAAGACATTTTCAACAAGACTCAGGTAATCCAAGAAAGCATCAAGAAGATTTTTGACAAAAGAACCAAGGAAGATGATTTTGAATTAGGATATTTGGTACTAAGATGGGATGCCAGAAATGAAGACAAGGGAAAACATGGAAAATTTGAAAGTCTTTGGAGAGGTACATACATGATTCAAGCATTCGGGGGGAACAACGCTTTCTTGCTAAACAACGTTGATGGAACAGAACTGCCAGGAGGACCTGTAAATGGAAGAATGTTGAAGCATTATGTGCCACCTCAGTAGAGACTCGAATTTCACTCACCATTGTACATACCATTTTTATTTTTCACCTGAATTTTCTGAGTGAATAACATTAGTCATTTGGTTGAAGCCCGAAGAGAAGGCCCTAAGCCGCTGACCACTGTTCTTCCATTTTTTAGAATAAAACCAATCAATCAATGAAGGCTACGAGGCAGAAATTTTCAGAATGACAGGAACCAGGATTCTTGGCACCTCACAGGGAAAGTACCATCCCCAGGTGGACCCTCTATTATCACCCTATAAGTTATAGGATCAATTGGTGACTGGGATATTATCTGTCTCTAGTATTTTTTGTTGACAAATGATTTTTCATTCTGCAAATAATTTGAAAAAGAAATGAAAAAGAAAAAGAAAAAGAAAGAAAAGAAAAGAGGGCATAAAAAATTGAAATAAAAGCCCCATGCAAATAATAGTAACTTGGTCCATACCTTTCAAGCATGGCCAAGTTCTTTTTAAATTGATGTTGATAGGGTAGTGAATGAGTTTGGCTAAACAGTTTAATCTTAGCCAAAGTGTCTAGGTTAGATTAGTGAATAAATCTAGCCAGACTGTCTAATCTTGGTCAGATAGCCCCAGGGTAGAATAATTTCTTAACCCAACAGTCTAATATGGGTTAATTGTCATAGGAAGCTAGGTTAGAATATAGGCTAGTTGCTTTGTTGCTTCATTTCAATAAGAACTAGTTTGATGTAAGTGTTGCGCCATGTTTCAGATGTTTAAAAATGGTGTTGGTCAAGACCCATGGTGGTGTCCACTTGAAAAACCTTGGAAAAAACCATAAAATGCATTTATCCTAAGTTTTCCCCGGTGCATGTGTTTTCCGCTCCCCACTTATGCTCCTTGCACGTATCAATGGTCCTGATTGTGGCACCCAGATCTACGGTGAAAATATTTTTCCAGAACCCCCCGACCGTTCTACCTTTAACGGAGGGGGGGGGGGGNTGGGGGTCCGGAATTGCTGATAAGACCTGCACGCATCTGGAAGGCCCAGGATCGAGCATGCAAATCTGTGGTCAACATTGGATTCCAGACCCCCCTGTCCGTTCTTCCTTTAATGGGGGGGGGTATAGAATGAGTGATAAAAAGCGTGCAAAGATCTGTGGCCATGAAACAAGCGCTCAGATCAATGGATCAAAATGTTTTTCAGACCCCCCCTACTGATCTGCCTTTAACCGGGGGGGGGTCCATAATGGTATCTTTCCTCCGGCGAGCCCCTCTTTATACGTGGAAACTATCTAATGGCCCCGCGTCCCATCATCCTCTACTGTCTGACTTACCATTGTCACCTCTGGACGTCACCACCCACCTTTCCCGAAATAGTCATGTCCCATAACTATTGTCAGTTCTCCCCCCCATTCGTTCATGACAAGCCCACTCACTATGAACTTCACCTCCAATCGATAGCTGCCACGTCACCTATCTGTATTTCCCTCAGCCACCGTCACCCGCCATATCACACTAAGTGATCCGTTGGCCATTTATTACTGGATAACCTATCCGTTATCCATCTGACCTGTCTCCTGCACCCAATGGACACCCATTTACTCAAAACTACCCTCATTCTCCCTTTTCTCACCATTTACCACTCATCGCACCAGAGAGTTTTTTACACCGTTGACTCCTCTGTTACACTCAGTTTCCCTCATCCACAGTCAGTCACCCCCACTAACATTGTTTGTCTTGCAGGTACTGATTGCAGAAATGGCACCAAAGTACAAACAAGAAGAACGAGAGGAGAATCTGTTTCTCCCACCTCTTGTCGACCTTGACAGAATCCCACTGGTCGACAAAGACCGATTAATCACAGATACAAAGTGCAATTTTGATTTCGCAGACCTTCAGTCGTGGCTCAAGGAGGTATTCCTGGACCAGAGCGATGAAATCAAACTCTGGGAGTCCAATTTACCCCTTTACCTCTTCCCTCAAATTCATCCTTTTCCAGAGTTTTCCCTCAAGTGCCAAGCTCACTACATTCCCGAGCAAAGAGTTGTCGTCTCCTCTTCCGGAGAGATTATTTTCCTTGTCACACCCGAATCTATTGACCAAATGATGCAAGTTCCCCAAGCCGACTCTGCGTCACCCTTCAACCTGGAAATTCTTACAGAGTTGTACCAGAAAATGACCTTCCCCCAAAGAGCTCAAATATTTGAGCTTTTCCTTCCCCCATCCGCTCAATTCCCATCCACAAATCCTCTGTATCCTTCCTCCATGTTCTCGACTAAAGGAAACCAGATCATTTCATCCCTTTGTGCCTTGTTAAGATACTATTCTGATTAGTGGGTAGATGAACCCATTCTGGTTTTTCTATCCATCTTCTCTACCGATGAAAAGCCCACCACCCAGTTTGATTTCAGCACTTTTCTAGCAGACAATATTCACGAACAATTCATGAATTTCGCCAGAGAAGGCATGTTCAGATACTCTTCCATACTGGCGTACTTGTTCATTTTCTTCCAAGCGGAAAAATTCATGTTTTCCATGCAGAAGATGGATGGAGATGGTAGACCCCAGGCAGTGACAGCATGGACCTCCTTTCTCAAGCATAACTCCACAGAGTTCAGTTTCAAGGAGTTCATTGATCAGTTCTACCACCCTATGGTAAGTATGCTAGGCGACAGGCCTGAGCCTCAGATAAACGATGAAGTTCAGAGGATCCTGCATCTCTCAGATAACACAAAGACAGGAGATTGGTATTTGTATCAGGACTACACCAAGATCATTGTATACGGATGTGAGTTAGCACCGTATAAGCTGCCCAAGTATCTGCCTATCAGAATTTTTTCTTTGGAATATATAAGGCAGATAATAAATTCCGATGATATCCATTTTGTGTCACTCAAGAAAAATAAGCAGCTTAGAATCAAGGGGCAGATTGGCTCCTTCATCTGCAACAATCGTGGTGTTGGGGAAGAAGTAGACAGGATGTTGAGGGAAATGAAGTTCTCCATGAGTTTCACCTGGCATTATGATCCATGTGGGATCATCTCAAAGATGAGGGTGAAGAACAAAAATGTCCCATATGTTCATGAATCCGGTCCTGAAGTTGAGAAGTTTGCAAATCATACAGCCTGGGAGCCGAACACATTGGTCGAAGTACAACAGCAGGATCCCCCAGCCACTGTATCTCAAACAACCATGCCACAAGTCCCGAAAGAGAAAAGGCCTAGGAAAGAGTTATCTCCAACTGTCACAGAGGTATCGTTCGAAGAGTTCTAGCTGCATAATAAGAGGCCTAAGACTATTTAAGTCCCTGGCCCGATCGGAGAAAAAGAAGGCCCATCTACAACAGTGACCAAGGTTGATAGGCCACCCTTCGGTTCGAGCCTCCATAAGGTCATAACTTCATCATTGCCAGAGAAATCCGCAGACTCTCCATTGACCACCCAGCCTAACAAGGTAGGACCAAAGTTGAGTATCTTTCAAAAGTATGAGTTGATCAAGAAAAGGAACCAGACCTTGACTAGAAGTACTTGCGCCCAGTTCTGGAAGCAGACGTCGACTGCGCAACATAGGTTGTTGTCGGCATTTGACACCGAGAAGGGTAGAATTCATATGGCATTCCTCCAGGCACAGGTACAAGATCCAAAGGTGATCACTGACTACAAGAGGGCCACCTTCGAATTCCAGATGAAGGACGTGCATCCAACAGATCAGATGGATCTGCATAAGCAGACAGCGGAAATGGTTTTTTACATGTTGGTGCATGCTTCCACTTCTGCATCCAAACTGCAAGTGTCCCTGAACAATGTTCAAACACAATTGAAGTTAGAGAAAATATCGTCCTTTGCAAAGGACAATAGGATCAAGACATTGGAGGAACTGGTCCTCAGGATCGGTTATGATCCTTCAAACGTGAAAGCAACTGAGGAAATGATAAAGAAGAAGAATGCTGACATAGCATCCTTGAGGAAACAACTGAATCTCCCACCCACATAGGATTTGCAGGCGAAGGAGATAGCAGAGAAAGAAGGAGAGAAAGATCAAATGCTCAAGTTACTCATGGAGCAGAATGTGCAGCGAAAAGAAATGGAAGCTGAGATGGAGAAGCTAGTAAAAGAGAAAGAGAAGATGAAGCCGATGGAAGTCATTCCATTGAGTTCCATTCTAATTTCGGGAGTGATCACAACATCAGTGACAGAGGTCCCATCAACAACTCCATTGACATCCCTGGAGAAGACAGTCGACTTGGCTAAGTCTATGGAAAAGATGAACCTGCAGGAAACAGAGATCAGTAGGCTAAAAAAGGAGATTGAGAACCTTCAGGAACTCAAATCTTCTTTTCAGACCAACCTCTCCAAGGAAAAGAAGGTGACAGATCAACTCAAACAGGAGTTACAACAGCTCCGAAAGCAAACAGTGGCAGGAAAAACCTTGGTCAAGGTTAAAGAAAGCATATGGACAGACATCACTAAGTCCATGAATGAGATATGGCCCATGATACAGATAATGTTTGAGTAGAATGAGTTGGTGCTGAGAATAAAATAGGCCATCGAGAAGATCAAATCGAAACTGGGAGAGATGCCAACACAGGCGAACGAGATCATCAAGTTCCTCAATTCCAAGACCAGGGAAGAGCTGGAAGAGCTGAAAATTGAAGACAGAACAAAGACCATCCTTGAGGTCTAAAGAGTTTTGACCAAGAGAGCATTAATGCTTTAGCTGGAAGAAAATGTTTAGACCATGGACCTGGGGGTACAAATATTCTTTAGTAAGATTGAAGCTCTCCAGAAGAAAGGTCTTCCTGGTCTAAAAGTAATCAATGATAAATTGATGACACTCCCAGACTACAAGAAGAGATTGGTCGATGTGGCTAAGGACAGTTCAAAGTTTGCGGGAATTCAAGGGAGCATCACTGGAAAGGCATTCCTAGATGCCCTTCAGTGGGACATCAATATCCAACATGAGATTCGATACATCTTCCTCACCAAACCTACCTTAACCAAGTACACAGAGATGGATGAAGTATATCGAAGGCTGCTCAAAGTCAACGTGCCCAGTCATCTTAGATGGGAGGAACTCTATGATCTGATTGATTAGCAGATGAGCTGTCCCAGTCCAGTCACTTGTCCAGTCAGATGAGGTCGTGCAGAGGCTTCATTAATGGCCCACCCAGAAATCAGCGTGTAGTTACACCACATCATCAAGCGGTTCCTAGATTTAGGAAATTTGTTAAGTTAGTTAGGATAAAAATAGATTTAGCACGTCCTCGTCATTAATGACAGGATCGTTTGTAATTTGAGTTATAAATACTTCACCTTTCAAAGTATTGGGGGGTTGTTGATCTTCACACCCTGACGCTATCAGACTGTAATATTTTTTAAGAGATCTTCCATTAATAAAAAGGAGACACTTTACAGGACTCTTGCGTGTATTCACTGGTGATGTTTTTCTCTCTAAGTTGAATGTTATTCTCATTTTGTTATCATATTGTTTTCTGGATCTAATCTTTAGAAGTAACGAACGTTGCAGGATTTATCTCGTATACCCTGTTTCTGACTCGAAATATTTTAGTGTTTTATCTTCTGGTGTTTTCAATAAAGAAATTCTTAACTGCTTCTTTGTTGAAATTATATTTCTCATCTTTTCTGCTATCCATCATTTATGCTACTAAAAAATCCAGTGATTACATTATCTCTCCCTGTGAAAGTTTTCCTTTGTGTTTCTAGTTTGGATTTCATATTTTATTTAAAGACACAGACCCCATATCCCAATGGATGTGTAGACTGTTTTAACCAACTTGACAAACATTATAACAACAAAAACTGACCTATTTATTTACCTAGCCTAATATTTAAAATTTGAAACATAGCTAAATCATATAGAGAGATCCCTCTCTGAAGTTGGAAGGGATAGATCCCAGCTTCAAAAGCGGTTGGATAAAGTTACATTTTGTGGATTTCTTCTGTTGTCAACCTCTAGGAAATTTACAAAGTGCTAACACTTCCTTCTAGTGGGTGCTAGAGAAACTAGGGAGTTGGTGCTTCCTTCTAGTAGGTGCTAGAGTAAACAGAGAGTTAGTGCTCTCAGCAACTTGTTGCTTGCAAAACAGAGGTTGTAGCCTCATTATGAGTTGGTGCTCATATGTATGATAATGTAAAGAATGTAAAGATTACTTATCATATAAAGAAGAAGAGGTTTTTACCCTATATGGGTTTCCTCAAGAAATATTTGTCTCTGTGTATGTCATATGTGTGACTGATGCTGAATGTTCTATTGCTTACTTCCCTACATTATTGTGATTGTCATTGAATGTTGTGTAAAGAGTTTAAAATAAGCATAATATTTTAAGCACGGGTACAACTAATTTCCCCGCCCCCTCTCAGTTGACCAACAATTGCTATCAGAGCCGGCCCCTTTTACCTAAGGGTAGATCCTAGGGCTTAAACATGTCAAGCCGTGAAGGAAATTCAACCAATAAGGCTCCTATGTTCAATGGAACAAACTTTGCCTTCCGGAAAGTTAGAATGAGAACCTACATAATGGCTTTAGTTGCAGATGTCTGGGATGTGGTAGATACTGGTTATGTAAATCCAGTTGTACTAGCTAATAAGGATGACAAGATAGAATTTAGCTTCAATGCTAAGTCTATGAATGTTATCTTGAGTGGGCTTGCAGAAGTAGAATTCATAAAAGTTATGCACCTAGGAACTGACAAAGAAATGTGGGACAAACTCATTAGTAGTTATGAAGGTAATGAGAAGGTAAAGGATGCCAAGCTTCAAACCTACAGAATAAAGTTTGAACAGCTGAAGATGAAGGAAGATGAATCTGTTGGAAAATACTTTCTGAGAGTAGAAGAAATGGTAAATGCAATGAAAGCACTTGGTGAAAAAATTGAGGAACCTTCTTTAGTTTAGAAAATCTTGAGATCTCTCCCAGATAGGTTCAACCCGAAGGTCTCTGCTATAGAAGAACTTAATGATCTAAAAACCTTGGATTTTGATCAATTTCTAGGAACATTGAATGCATATGAAATGAGAATAGTTAAAGATAAACCCACCTCCAGAGAAGCATCATTTAAAGCAGACAAGAATGAGGATTCTGAGCCTGATGAAATTGAAGAAAAAATTGTGAAGAGACTGAGGAAGGGATCAGGCAAATACAAAGGTAAACTACCTTTCAAATGTTTCAACTATGATAGGATAGGTCATTTTGCATATAAATGTCCCCACAAAAGAAAGGATTAGACATGTGATGATGAGAAGCACAAACACAAAAATTTCTTTAAAGAGAATAACTTTAAGAAGAAAAGTATTTGCGTAAACAATGATGATGATCCTTCAGATGATGAAGACAATGACTCCTCTATTGAAGATAAACTAAATGACTTCATACTTATGGCCAAAGCGGATTATGATAATAAAAGCGCAGGAAGTGATGCTAATGAAGAAGAAGTTGTGGTTGACATGGAAGGAGAATTGATCAGTGCACTGGAAGATATTGACAGACTAAGAATTAAGAACAGAAAGCAAAGACAATTGTTGATATAGTTTGAAAAAGATAGTAAAGAACCTAATGAAGACTTTGTCCTACTAAAAGTGGAATTATAAGAGGCAAATAAAATCGAATACATTATGAAATGACAGTTATCATAAAATAAGGCAAGATGTGAAGCCTTAGAACAAGAAGTAGTGAAAACTAGGAAAGAGATGGAGAAGTTTCAAGCCTTGTATAATCAGAATCTATAAGGTATCAAAGCCTCAGAAGGATTAGGCGCCACCATTCTGAATCAACAAAGGAATCCAAAGCTGAAAGGTTTGGGTTATGAAGAGGGATCAAGTAGTGGTAAGCCAAGAAACGAAGAACCCATCAAGTTTGTCAAATCTACGACCAATGACAACAACAAACCTGCAGAAACAAAGGAAGAAAATCAGCTGCCCAGGATGAGTAAAGAAAAAGGTGCCAAGATTGAATCTATAAAGCAAATAAATAATGTGCTCCCTGCTGAAAGACGTCATCAGCATGGAAGAAATCGATTTTCTCAAAGAAGACAACCATTTTCCATGTACAAAGAATTTTTCTATGGCAATTGTTTCCACTATTCTAACTTTGGTCACAAAGCTGTAAATTGTTCCTTAAGACTTAGACATGAGCAATTAATATTTCAAAGGAATAAATACTTGCCACAACAAAGAATGATATAGCCAAGTAACAAACCTTCACAGATTGCAAATTTCCAAATTAAGTCTAGAGACATGCAACTAAGGAGGTCAAGAAATAATCAACATTCAATGAGTAGACAATGTTGCAACAATAATTTTGACCTATTGAACAATGATATTGAATGCTACATCTGTCATAACTATGGACATAAATCTATTGACTATCGATTAAGGAACTATGAACCAGATTTGAAWTCCCCTGCTGAAAATGTCAAGGTTTGGAAGAAGAAAGAAAGTGACAAGTGTGGATTAGTGTTGTCAGCTCAAAGAAAAACGAACCCTTGGTATATAGACAGTGTATGCTCCAAACACATGATGGGAGACAAAGGTAAGTTTCTATCTCTAAGTGAAATAAAATCAGGAAACGTAACCTTTGGAAATGATGCTCCAGGTAAAATAAAGGGTAAAGGGATGGTGAGTTTAAGTAATGGAAAAGGAAAATCCCAAGATGTTCTACTTGTAGATGGACTGAAACACAATCTGCTCGGTATAATTCAAATGTGTGACAGAGGATGTGAAGTGGTGTTCACATCCAAGGACTGCAAAATAAAGTCTGTAAACTCAGGACAAGTGGTGGCCAAAGGAATAAGGACAGAAAATAACGTATACAAGTTGAAATAAAATAGAGAAGAGTGTCATCTAAGAAAACATGATGAAAGTTGGTTATGGCATAGGAGACTTGAAAATCTAAAATTTAACCACTTAATCAAAATCAAAAATCTTGAGGCAGTAAAATATCTTCCAAGAATGTCAAAGCCCCAAGATTCAATGTGTAAACCCTACCAAGTAGGAAAGCTAACTAGGACACAGTTTAAGTCCAAGAGCTTTACTTCAACAGAGAAACCACTCCAACTAGTTCATATGGATTTATGTGGACCATCAAGACAGGAAGGCACAGGGAAAGAAAACTACTTCATGTTGATTATTGATGCTTCCTCCAGACTTACTTGGGTTTCCTTTCTCAAAGAAAAAGCTGAAGCATTTGAGAAGTTTAAAATATTTAAGGCTTTAACTGAGACTCAAACAGGCAAGAGGTTAAAGGAAGTAAGATCAGATTGAGGAGGAGAGTTTATGTCAAGTGATTTCAAGGAATTCTATGATAAGCATGGGATCAAGAGAGAATACAAAATACCAAGAACTCCACAACAAAATGGAGTAGTTGAGAGGAAAAATAGAACAATGTAGGAAATGTCTAGGTCAATGATGAATGAGAATAACATTGGTCAAACCTACTGGGTAGAAGCAATACACACAGCAGTCCACGTTCTTAACAAATCCCACCTCAGACCACAAAGGGACAAGACACCTTATGAACTGTGGTATGGGAGACTTGCCTCAATCAAACACTTCAAAGTCTTTGGGAGTAAATGTTACATAAAGAATAATGATGAGAACCTTGGTAAATATGATGATAGGGCTGATGAAGGTATCTTCTTAGGATATGCTACAAACAGTAAAGGATACAGATGCTATAATAAGAGGCTACATAAAATGGTTGACTGTATTAACGTAAAAGTTGATGAAGGAATCCCAGCAAGAGAGGGGTACAATAATGCGTCTTCTACAGAGGACACAGCTAAAGTTGAAGATGATCAGTTCCAAGAATCAGAAAACAAAAATTCTAAATCAGATGAAGACACAGAAACTTAGACAAACTCAAGTCAGCGGGCAACTTCAAATTCCTCCTCCATAATCACTCAAAAGAATCATCGTGCAAGTCACATAATTGGTGAAAAAGACAAAGGTGTACAAACCAGGAGAAAGATAATCAAAAATACCTAGCAATCACATATAGCTTTCATATCCATGATGGAACCCAAGAATTTTAATGAAACTAGCAAAGATGACCATTGGGTTAAAGCAATGAATGATGAACTTGATCAGATTGAGAAAAACAATACGTGGGAGATGGTACATAGACCTTAAGGTAAAAATATCATTGGTTCCAAATGGATCTTTAAGAATAAGTTGAATGAGCAAGGACAAGTTGTAAGGAACAAAGAAAGATTGGTCTGTAAAGGCTATACTCAAATAGAAGGACTGGATTTTGATGAAACTTTTGCGCCCGTAGAAATATTAGAAGCTATCAGAATATTTCTTGCCTATTCTTGTCATAAAAGGTTTAAAGTCTATCAAATGGATGTCAAGTCGGCTTTTCTAAATGGAGATTTAAATGAAGAAGTCTATATGGATCAACCAGAAGGTTTCGAACTGTCTGATAACCCTGACTTAGTATGCAAGCTGAAGAAATATTTATATGGGTTAAAACAAGCCCCTCGTGCCTAGTATCATAGACTGGATACGTATCTCAAAGACAAAGGGTTCAAGAGAGGAACAGTAGATAACAATCTATATATCAAAACAGAGGGTAATTATTTGCTCATTGTTTTGGTCTATGTGGATGACATCATCTTCAGATGTAATAAGGATCAATTGGTACATTGGTTTGCTTCTTCCATGGAGTCTGAGTTTGAAATGTCTATGATAGGTGAACTATCATTTTTTATTGGTCTGCAAATTACTCAAAGGTCTGAAGGGATGTTCATTTCTCAAGAAAATTATCTAAGAGAAATGTTTAAAAGGTTTCAAATGGAAGATTCTAAACCTGTGGGTACACCTATGGTTACTGGATGCAAATTAAGCAAGGATGATGACTCACCTGATGTTGATCAAAGTTTCATATAGGTCAATGATAGGTAGCCTATTGTACATCACAACATCTCACCCAGACATAATGCATGTTTTTTTTTTTTGTTGTTGTTAATGTGGTCGAACCTATTGGCATCAGGATTAACCTGTGGCTTGAGAAACCGCGACTCAGGGGAACATAATGCATGTTGTTGGAATGGTAGGAAGATATCAGTTTGCACCTAAACAGAGTCATTTGCAAGCTGTCAAAAGGATATTCAGGTATTTGAAAGAAACAATGACTTATGGTCTATGGTATCCCAGAAATCAGAATTTTCAGTTAACTACCTATTCAGATGTAGATTGGGCAAACTGTGTTGATGAGAGAAAAAGCACCAGTGGAGGACCATTCTTCCTGGGTGACTCATTAGTAGCATGGCTTAGTAAAAAGCAAGGTTCCATTTCTTTATCAACTACAAAGGCAGAGTACATTGTTGCTGCTACCTGTTGCACTTAGGTATTATGGATGATTCAGACACTTGTAGACTTGGAGGTCAAATACGTTGCACCAATCCCAATTCATTGTGACAACACTAGTGCCATCAGTGTGTCTAAGAATCTTGTATTCCACTCCAAGACCAAGCATATTCCCATAAAATACCGTTTTCTGAGAGAGCAGGTCACCAATCAGGTTGTTCAGGTCCATTACATTACAACCACAGAACAAATTGTAGACGTCTTTACTAAACCCCTAGCCAAGACACCATTTGAATATCTCTAACAGAAGCTGGGTGTCATCCCATCTCACACCTAAGAGAGTCCATCCTGTTAGGGGGAGCTTTGTATTGATTGAATATCTAATACCTCCTAAAAATACTACAACAGCTCAGGGGGAGCATGTTTTCTTTGACATTGATGTCAAAGGGGGAGAAAAGGAGTGGTCCGGACTGGATGCTATAGTTGGAGGTCCAAAAAAATGAGCGCAGTCATTCAGGGTTGCCATCAATGCCAAAGGGAGAGATTCTTGGAATGTCATCAGGCAGGTGTGCTTTTCATTGATGGCAAGTTCAGAGTATGCAGCGATGGAAAAATAGGGACAACGTAAGCTCAGGAGGATAAGTGAATAGGTGCACGCAGAGTGCAAGAGTGTGCTTGATCATTTGATGGTTTACAGGTAGGCAAGGAATATTAGGGATAAATTGATCTAACTCCATTTTGGAGTTTCGGATACCGGGAGGTGGAGGTGTCAAGGACAGTCACGACAAGTCCCAGAATTGTGAAATGTGAAACACAGAAATCCTAAAAGCAGGAGACAGTTCTGGATACTGGGAGTTGAAGTGTCAAAACACTTCACCATAGGAGTCCCGAAATCGTGAAATGCGAAACGCTGAAATCCCGAAAGAAGGAGACTGTTTCGGATACCGGGATTTCGGATACTGGGAGTTGGGGATTTCAAGAACTCTTATTACAGGAGTCTTGGAATTGCAAAATGTGAAACGTTGAAATCTCGAAATAGGCACACCAACAAATAATCCCGCAGACTGGGAAATAACTCCAGTTCGGGGTCCTGGTTACCATGAGTTGAAGTGTCGAAACACTTCATCACAGGAGTGCCGAAATGCCAAATCGCCAAAACATGAAACGCCAAAATCTTGAAATAGGCACACCAACAAAGAGCTTCACAGACTGGGAAATAAATCCATTTCGGAGTCCCAGATACTGGGAGTTGAAGTGTCGAAACACTTCACCACAGAAGTGCTAAAATGTTGAATCTCCAAAATGCGAAACAACGAAATATGGGATCTTTGATCTAACTCCATTTCAGAACTTTAGATACCGGGAGTTGGAGGAATTAAGCGTTGAGACTCTTCACCACAGGAGTCCCGAAACGGCAAAACACGAAATTGCTGAAATTTCATTGATGTCACTCCATTTCGGAGGTTCGGATACTGGGACTTGGATTTGTCAAGAAATATTCGCATCAAGGATTCCAAAATGCTGAATTGTGAAATCATGAAAGTGCTTTATGGATAAGATCCCGATCACCTATGGTGGTCACATCGTTGAAGAGCTGTAGAGAAAATCTTGAAGCAGCAAGCCCCATTTCGAAGTTTTGGGGACCACGACTTGGAGAGTCGAGATGCCACAAAACAGGAATCGCCGAAATGTGGAAACACCTTTTGGTGTAGGCTGTGGTCACAGCCATTGGTCACATCGATGGAAGATGGAGAAAGGAGTTAGTGCAACCAAGCTCCATTTTGGGGATCGCGACTTGAAATGTCGAGACACTCGATCACACGAATGCCAAATTACCGAATGTTGAAATGCTGAAATGGTGAAATATCTATGTAGCCGATGGTCACCACCAGTGGTCATGTAAGTGGAAGGAGATAGCATATCTAGGCTCCATTTCATGGTTCACTCTGTAACTGCTAGAAACCACTGATGGTTTCTGCTAGAGGACTCAAAGAGACTTGAGTGTGATTGTCAGAGCTAAAGAATTTCAAGGAATCTGCCAGTGGGATGAATATTGGTCATAGAGGCGATTGATAGATGGAAGAGTGTTGAAGGTTGTAACTACAACAGAGAGGTTGAGCTCGACTGTAACAGAGAAGACAAAGAGTCTCGACTGCTGGAGAGGCGAAGGAATCTCGAAATAACACCCAGTGATGATGGACGCATGCGTTTAACTACCAGAGAAACTAAAGAGTTGGCATGATGATGAGGCAGAGCACTCGAAATGTAGAGAGCATGTAGAAGCATAGTGAGATAGGATGCAAAAGGTGCACAGAAATTGGGGGCATGTAGAACAAAGAAGAGATGGTTGTTGCTATTGAGAATGATTTAGGTGTGTAGAATGAGGTAGAGTGTAGGAGTTGAAATGCACAGAAGAGGAATGGTGCATTGAATGGACATGGCGCACAGAGCATAAAAGGCAGAAGAACAGAAAGTGCAAGGATGTGTGCATGAATATAGTGAGGCAGACAGAGCAGAAAAATGATGACACTGGTAAGCCATTGATGAACATTATATCACTGTAATAAAGTTTCAGTAGAAAAGATTTATATTTTAGGGTGGTAGGGAGGTGCGAGGGAGGACTGTTTTCCTTAGAGGTTCAAGTGGGTGCTTGAACACAAGGAGTTGTAGCTTCCATCTGGTTGCATCCAGAGAAACAAGGGTGGCAGGGTGGTGCAAGGGAGAACTGTTGTTCTCTGTTATACAGGTCGGTGCATGTGTGAATGGAAGTTGGTGCTTCCATATAGTTGGTGTTGGAACACTTAGGGAGTTGGTTCTTCCTTCTAGTAGGTTCTAGAGAAACCAAGGAGCTAGTGCTTCCTTCTAGTAGGTGCAAGAGAAAACAGAGAGTTGGTGCTCTCAGCAAGTTGTTGCTTGAAAAACAGAGGTTGTAGCCTCATTATGAGTTGGTGCTCATATGTATGATAATGTAAAGAATGTAAATATTACTTATCATATAAAGAAGAATAGGTTTTTACCCTGTATGGGTTTCCTCAAGAAATATTTGTCTCTGTGTATCTCATATGTGTGACTGATGTTGAATGTTCTATTGCTTACTTCCCTCCATTATTGTGGTTGTCATTAAATTTTGTGTAAAGAGTTTAAAATAAGCATAATTGTTTAAGCATAGGTACAATTGATTCACCCCCCCCCCCTCTTAGTTGACCAACAAAATAATCACTCAATTCTGTGAATCTAACAACTTCTCGTTGAATTTCGAGCAAATGTCCCCGAAAAATATGACCAGAAAACAATCATTAGTAGAATGTTTAGACTATGACCAAAATTTATCCCTACATTTGGCCATACATTTATTTTGAAAATATTGATAGTTGATTGGTTGTGGATCGGGGCACCTTAAATAGAACGAGGTGAGAGGAGGTGCAAGAAACACTGATGAGATTTCTAGACAGATGCCTCATAAAAGCATTTTGGTGTTGCAAACAGTTGTAGGACATAATGGAAAAGCCAATTATGATCCATTCTCTCCACATGCATAATCTACTAGAATTTATAGTTTCAACTGTAGATATGAAAGAAAATGAAAAAGTAATGACCAAGGGAAAGAAAATTGTGGCAACATCACATGTCCTTGCACAAGGACTCCTCTGAGCCCTTCCTTGCAGGCATCTATACACACAAGGAAGTCCTTGTTTGGGTATGCAATCTTCAGCACAAGTGCATTGGTTAGAAGGTATTTTATCTATTAGAATCTCCCTTCGCATTCTGATATCCAAATGAATTTAACTCCCTTTTTCTGGAGGGAGGTGATTGGGCACCGATCTTGGAAAACCTCTTTATGAACCTTCTATAGTATCATGCTAGGCCCATAAATGATTTGATATCATATACATCCTTTGGGTTAGGTCAATCCATAATGGATTTGATCTTGTTAGGGTCAACTGCCACTCCTTCTTCAGAAACAGCATGGCCTAAGTAATGGACTTGTTTTTGGAAAAAGTCACACTTACTAAACTTAGCCTAAAGATGATGTCCTCTTAGCACTTGAAGCACTAACTTGAGATGTTCTTCATGTTCTTCCCTATTCTTAGAATAGATTAGGATATCATCAATGAAAACCAACACAAATCTATCGAGAAACTTACAGAGTACATTTTTCATTAAGCTCATAAAAGTGGTTGGTGCATTGGTAAGCCCAAATGGCACCACCACAAATTCATAGTGACCATATCCTATCCTAAAGGTTGTTTTTTATATGTCTTCATCCTTAATGTGGACTTGATGGTATCCAAAACTCAGGTCAATCTTGGATAAAATTGTACCACCCCTTAATTGGTCAAACAAGTCATCAATCCTTGGCAAGGGATACTTATTCTTCTTGGTCATCTTATTGAGTTGTCTATATTCCATGCACAACCTGAAGGTTCCATCCTTATTTTTCACAAACAAGTCTGGTGCTCCCTGTGGGGACACACTAGGCCGAATGTGGCCTTTGTCCAACATCTCCTTTAGCTTTAGTTTGAGCTCAACTAGCTCTAGTGTACTCATTCTATAGGGCGTTCTAGACACTGGCATAGCTCCTGACACCAGTTCTATTGAAAAGTAAATATATCTTCTTGGAGGCAAGCCTGGTACCTCTTCTGGAAACACATATTTATAGTCTCTTAATATGGGTGGTCATCTAGGCTTGGTTTATTGTCCTCAACAGAGCTCAACACTTGTATTGAATACAAAGGAAATCCTTTTCTTCAATACTTATTCACTTGAAGGGATGATATTTGTCTCACTGAGACAGGATTTTGAATCCCTTGTAGGGTTATTTTTCTCCCTTCTACATTTTCACACTCCAAAGTTTTATTGTAACAATCCAACTTGGTTTTATGGGAAACCAACCAGTCCATGGAAATCAACAGGTCATAAGATCCTAAAGGGAGCATTTTTAAGGTGGCTTGAGTGGGTAATCCATTCATAATGAATTGGCAGGATGGTATGACCTCTGTTACCTTTGTTTTGGTTCCAGTGGATAGTTGTACCAGCCATGATTTAGCATGTTTTAATTTATGCAATTTACATTTCAAAACAATTTGAGGGGCAACATAACTTGCATTAGAACCAGGGTCAATTAAAATGGAAACTAGTTGTTTGGCAATCATACCTTCCATCTCCACCACTGAAGCTTGGTGGTCAGTTTTTCTATTATCCAACACTGCATAAATTTGTGGCATGCTCCTAGACACATCATTAACTATGGTAGCCTCTTGGATGGTGTATACCCTCCTATTGTTTTGTTTCCTATGTGGGCAGTCCCTCAACAAATGTTCTTCTCCACAACCTCAACATTTCAAAGGTTCTCTCTTTGTGTTATCAATCTTACCTAGGGCTGCTCCAAAGGGTTTATTACCACTCTGATATGGAAAATTATGTTGACATACACTTATAGTAGGAAGGCTCATCTTAGAACTTTTCACATGTTTCT
Organism: Picea engelmannii; assembly: GCA_009831015.1. Taxonomy (NCBI): domain Eukaryota; kingdom Viridiplantae; phylum Streptophyta; class Pinopsida; order Pinales; family Pinaceae; genus Picea; species Picea engelmannii. Next base: position 89,200 of record ML783523.1, on the reverse strand, counting down.
TAAATCTTGAGGATTTAAACCCCTTCTTCTTGAATCCCAAATTACTTTTCTTCTTCCAGTACTCATGAGGTTTTGTCTTATTCTTGAATTTCTCATAGCAATACCTTTCCTTCTGGATAGTATATTCTAAGGTATTTAGCTCATCAAATTCAATTCTGTCTCAGAAGGAATGAGGCAGTCCACTAATGAATCATTGCATATTTACCTTTTCATCCTTTATGTAGGGTACATACTGTTAAGAACCAAATATCAATATAGCATAGAAAAACCTCAGAATAAGTACTCAATGCCTTGAAAAAGAGATAAATTCAGATAATAATCCTCTTCAAGGGGACAACCTCCTTATTCCCACATAAATGTACAATTACAAGATGATTCAAAATGAAAATGTCTCATTGGTATATATAGGAGACTAGGAGGTATAATTACAACTAATGGCCTAAATCTGACATAAATAAAATAACATTACTAATACAATATGCCCCAATTAAGGGGTAATGAGCCACTATTTAGGGATTAACATGCCTCTCCCCTTGAGATAAGTGTTTTCCACAATGCTTGAGTAACTCTGGATGCTTTTGTATAAAAGAATCATATTCCCAAGTGGAATCTTCAGTCGGTAGTTTCCTCCATTTAATGAGATACTCTGAAATGGATCTATTCCTCAACTGGAAAATTCTTGTGTAAGTGATGGCTTTAGGCTCCAATATGATTTTTCCTTCCTCATCAAGTTCTGGCAATATAGTTTGAACTGGGATATTTTCACCTATAACCTTCTTTAAGCATGAAACATGGAGAACTGGGTGTACTTGTGAAGATGTAGGCAACTCTAATTTGTATGCCACGGTACTAATCTTTTTCAACACCTTATAAGGGCCATAGTACTTTGGTGATAATTTATTATCCTTCTTGGCTTTCTTGAGGGACATATGTTTGTATGGTTGTAGTCTTAAAAACACCCAATACCCTACTTCAAAACTTCTTTCACTACGATGTTGATCTGCTTGTTGTTTCATACGATTTTGTGCCATGGTCAAGTTGTCCTTTAATATTTGGAGAACTTGTTGTTGATGCTCGATGTGATCTTCCACTGCTTGAACCTTATATTTTTCTTTTAGAGAATAAGTGATGGAAGGAGGGTGGTATCCATAGAGTGCCATAAATGGTGTGATTTTTGTTGCAGTATGAAAGAAAGTGTTATACCACCATTCTACCAAGGGTAACCATTTGAACCATTGTGTTTGTTTATCAGAGACAAAGCAACGATATTTGATTTTTTTTCTTTTTATTTTTACCCTGGTAATAATTGTCTACACTGTAAATTTCAGTAAGGAAAATAGTTCGGAAAAATAGTAGAGAAAAATAATAAAAGTTAGAGAACAATTTTCAAACAAACAAAGTTTAGGGGGGTAATAGGAAATGAAATTCAGTTGCCCCAAAATAGTCTTAGGTAATTAAAAGATCAAAATAGAAGACAATTTTGACGAAACAACAGAACCAAAAGAAACGAAACTACTTCCCCGAATAAGTCATGAAGATGTTCTCCCAATCCAACTAAAAAGAGGATACCTGCAGAACTCCAACAAATCATCATAGCCTAATTTATTTAGAAAACTTCGAAAAGGATCTAACTATCAGCTGAAAAACATATTAAAAATTTTGGGTCAACAGTCTCCCTTAATATTAGTTTCTCAATCTGACAGTGACAATTATTGAAAAATACATAAAAAATGATGTTGCACCAAACTAACAACTACATGCAACATTTATTTATTTATTTATTGTCCTAAATTACCTAAGAAAATACCCATTTTCAAGTATATGAATACTTCCAATGAAGCCACATGCGTAACATGATCATAAATATACTCATTCATGTTTATATAATAAACTTTAATAAGTACACGAACATGATGAACCAATAGTTTTGAATAACATGATGTGAAGAGTTGTTGAAGAAGAGAGTGGTGGTGCAATTTGACAGTCGAATGGAACCAACTTTCAATATAATCATGGTGTCCTTGGTCCACCTCTTCATTTAAACCACTATGTGCATTCTTTTCTTTAGCCTCCTCGATCTCATGTTCTAATGGATTCTCCTGATTAGATATGTTCCATGAGTCTTCAATATCCTTGGTAGATTGGTCAAATTGATCAATGAAGGTTTCTCAATCTTTTTGTAGGCATGGCTCATAAGACTTTGGTTCTTCTATGTCTTTTGGAGAAGTAGATAGGTTCCTAACTATTGTCAAGATGTGCTCTTTCTGAGAAAAAGAGATCTCAGTTGCTCCTAGAATTTGAGAGAGTTCTTCCAAACTCATTGTCATCTTTGAATCCATCTTACTGGTTGATGGGTCTTGTCTCACACATGGATTAGCACATGGGGTTCTTAAAACACCCAAAATATTTTTGATGAAAAATGAAATGAAAACTAACTATACACTTAAAGCAATTTTAAGCAAACCATTAGTAATAATAGAAAATTGAAGAATTTGAAAAGCACACCACACTTGCATTAAAATAAACACACTTGCAGGAAAGTAGGCACACTTTGTGAAAGAGAAACACACTTGCAAAAGGAACAGACCTAGGTTTGGGTAGAGACCCACTAAAGTGGATGTGCAGGTTCTTACCTCTCGTCTTACCATCTTGTCCTCCACCAGGCTATGTAAATTAAAGGCAACCTACCTACCTAGACTTCAATCCCTTTAGCATCTCCACAGAAACGATGCCAAAAATGTTAGGCTAAATATATGCACTATTAATTCCCAACATTAAATTGTCAACCAGGGAGTCGTAGACTTCGAGGTGCAAGCATGGGAAATGTAGGATTGAAGCCTAGTCTAGCCTATTTCCAGCAAACCACTCTTTAATGCAATAAACAAGAAAGAAAGAATGAAAGAAAGAAAAACTTGGATTAAAATCAAAATGCAGGAATCCAAAGTACAGGAAATAAACCAAACTACAGGAAAACCAAATTAAGACAAGAAAGGCAATCTGAAAGTAAAGGTGGAATTTACCCAAACTGGCATTCAAATCAGTGAGTTGTATGAGGTTACTCAAACCCTCATATATGTGTGCTACTGACCTAAAGTGGAATTTACCAACTTTAAGAACAAATCCCCAAAACTCCTAATTAACCCTATATTCACAAAGTAGTGTAACATAAAGAACACGCTTCATAAACTTATCCTCAAGAAAAGGTACACCCACAAATAGAAAGTGAAGTCAATGTGTAGGTATGGAAATGTTTCGTTCCCTCGTATGAAAATGGATGTAGCCACATTACAACTATACCCCTTCTAATGTTGCATTACAATACATAACAACATATATACATCACAATGTATAATATATATTTATGGAAACAAACATAATATGACAAACTTCAAAACACATATATACAAATCAATATATGACAATATAATAAATATTACAGCAAAACAAATATTTATAAAACAATATATAACAATATGATAAGTAGGTGACAAAACAAATATATGACAAATAAAACAAACAATATACAACAAATATAATAAATGAGTGACAAAACAAAAATATAATAAAACAAATATAATGAGACAATGAAGCAAATATGTAACAAATCAATGTATAATAATATAGTGTACAATGTTTATCAAAACAACATATAATAATTACATAAACAATGGATATAACTATACATGCCCATACCTGAACATATCTAAAATTCACATAACATATAATCAATATAACACGGGATATATAAAACCATTATAACACAAGATAAAACCTAAAAATCTACATGGACAAAAACATACATCTCTGGCAGTGTCGAAGGGATAGGAGGAAGGTGGATGGATACAACATTAAGGATAGCGTTGAAGTGCATAGTTGTATGCGTGAAGAGAAATCTTGAATGGAAAATGCAAACTGGGTGATGTGAAACCAAATACACTCCTTGTGTGATGATTTATTATAAGTTGTTTTATGTTTAATTCAACAAACAAGAGAGGGTTGAGTGTGAGAGAACGGATCGATTCCCTATGCAATGAATTTGTGAATTTAGCAGACCATCTCATCCTGTAAACAAATGCAACAATAAGTTATCAAAACAATACGAAATAAAGAAAGAAATGGATTATCTATTCATGGGAAAAGAAATGCAGTGCAACTTATTTACAAATGAAAGAAAGACTAACTATTGTTGAAATGTAAAGAGCATACTACAATTGACTTTATTACAAAACATTAGAACCCAACAGTCATGGGCCGAGTTGGTGGGCCCTCCCAACCAACATCACGTTGCCTAGGAAACCATGTTGTCATTGATTCCAAAGGATTGATGTCAAAGGATTGATGCCAAAGGATTGATGCCAAAGGATTGATGTCAAAGGAACAATGTATTGTCATAGTATATTGATGGATCATGTATTGTCCTTGATTGATGTCAAGTGGAGTCATATCCATATGATGTCATGCATATATGAAGATGAATCAATGCGTTTTCATTGATATATGATGCATCGATGAAGATGGATCAATGAGTTGTCATTGATATATGATGCATAGATGAAGATGGATCGATGTGGTTTCATTGATATATGATGCATAGTTGGATTGATGTAAAGATGACTCATTATTGTCTTACCATGGTTGATAAGGAGTACAAATGGATGAACTCCAAAGTGGTCCCCTTATGGTGAAAGCCCTGTCAGGAAGACGATTTGTAGTTGAGTTATCCTAGAAGTATGGTTAGAGAACCCATGATTAATTATGGAATAATGAGATGAATATCAGTGAATTTGTCAGTGAAACTATCCTAGAAGGATAGTGCTTGTCATGCCATTTCTAGTGGTATGTAGAATGTCACATAACTCCTCATGGTTTGATATTTATGGCGTTACAAAGTTGGAGGACCCTCATATGATGGCTAGAAGCCCGAAAAGGTCAAAGAAGTCAAAGTGCTTACAAAGAATATGTTATTTAAATAATAAAGTGAGGAAAGTGGGTTAAGTTTTCAAGTGGCTATTGGATATATGGATAAGTGGAAATTGGACAAAGTTGGGCATTGGTGACTATGTGGACAAAGTGGCTATGTGGACAAAGTAGTCTAGAAGATGCTTCTAAGGAATCTACTTGCAGAGTATAAATAAGAGCCAAGCGTATCTTGTGAGATACATCTCTTGAGAATATATTGAAGATCTATTCTGAGAGAGAGAGTGACTGGAGGACCTTATGGACACATCAAAGTTTCCGTAAGTTTGAGATCTTGATGGCGAAAGTTTCAAAAGTTCAGAAACCCTAGTTTCTGAAGGAGTACACAAGAAGCAGTGGGCCAGAGAGCGTACATACATGGGCTACAGTGAGAAAGAGTGCGTACACACACAGGCTGAAGAATATCAGAGCGCATACAGTTGGATAAAGTCATGGAGACTTGAGTGTGAGATGGTGTCAGGCTCTTGAAGGCTGAAGCAAGTTCCATATCTTCATTCTATGGGTTCATATCTGTTAATGTTTAAGCCATTATTATAGATGTTTGCATTTCATTAGATAACAATAGCATAATCCAAGATCACTGAGAAATACACAATCACAAGAGACACAACATTTATCCTGGGAAACCCTCTAGTGGAAGAAAACCTAGCAAAACTTCTTTAATATAGATAGCCAATACAATTCCAAGAGATCTCTATGCTAAAACAGAAAGTCCTCTCCCAAGATATGTGCCACTATCTCTCTCCTTTGCCAGTAACAGATCAAAACTTGTCTCTCAAACTGAGCAAGTGAGTTATTTCCAAATGAGGTGCTAGCCTCCTTTATTTATACAAGTCTGGCACGTGTGAAGTGTCTCTCCACTGGCAGGGTTGACTTCTCCAACTGGGTGGGTAAACCCACCTTTATTATATTTCTGGGTCTTCTTATCAATTGTTTGGGTCGACTTCTTATTTTGCCTATTATAATTGTCTATTGACCAATCCACAAAAGGGGATTTGGTCCTATTACAATAACCGACATGATCAATCCACAATGAGGATTGATCCTATGAATAATATATCAATAATAATAATAATACTCTCTGCAGTTACAATATTTCAACACTCCCCCTTAACAAGAAGGGTATTCTTCAACGGCATCATGCGAGAGAAAGAGGACAACATCATCAACGACATCAAATGGGAGGATAGCATCATCAATATAATATTGGTTGGCATATCTATAAATCATCGAAAGTTTTCTTCATCAGCAACATCATCATTCTCAAAGGAATGCCATCATCATCTACATCAATATGTATTAGTATAAAATTGATACATCATCATCATCATAGCACAAGGCTACCTCATTATAATACAAGAATAGCTTTACGTCACAATTTTCAAGTTGGAAGCTCAGTACTTGTCTCATCTCATTGTCTTTCTTTACATCACAACACTCAAGCTGGAAGCAAGATACTTGTCCTGCTTTACGTCACAACCATCAGGTTGGAATCAGGATACTAGACTGGATTTACGTCACAACTATCTAGCTGGAAGCTCAGTACTAGTCTAATCATATCATCTTGCTTTATGTTTGATAGCTTGGTCAGAAGCAAGGATCATCTCTTCTTTCTTTACGTCTGACAACTCGATCAGAAGCAAGGAATATCTCTTCTTTCTTTACATCTGACAACTCGATCAGAAGCAAGGAACATCTCTTCTTTCTTTACGTCTGACAACTTGGTCAGAAGAAAGGTACACATCTCATCTTTCTTTATGTCTGACAACTCGGTCAGAAGAAAGGAACACATCTCATCTTGATTTACGTCTGACAACTCGATCAGAAGCAAGGAACACATCTCATCTTTCTTTATGTATGACAACTCGGTCAGAAGCAAGGAACATCTTGCTTTACGTCTAACAACTAGGTCAGAAGCAAGGAACACATCTCATATTGCTTTACATCTGACAACTTAGTCAGAAGCAAGGAACATCTTGCTTTACGTCTAACAACTAGGTCAGAAGCAAGGAACATCATCACATCTTTCTTTACATCTGACAGCTAGGTCAGAAGCAAGGAACATCTTGCTTTACGTCTGACAACTAGATCAGAAGCAAGGAACATCATCACATCTTTCTTTACGTCTAACAACTAGGTCAGAAGCAAGGAACATCACATCTACTCCCCTTTTCGAGGAAGGTCCTTTCGGACTATGCCAAGCTTATCTCGGAAGTACTCAAACTTTACATGAGATAGAGGCTTGGTCAACACGTCAGCAACATGTTCATCCGTGCTAATGTACTGGAGCTTCAAGGCTCCTCTCTGTACCATGTCGCAGATGTAATGATAGCATATCTCTATGTGCTTCGACCTGTCGTGGAATACAGGATTCTCTGTCATCTTTATGCAGCTCTGGTTGTCACATAGAATCATAGTTTCTCTCATAAATCAAATAGGTCGTTCAACAACTTTTGAAGCCATATAGCTTCGCATCTAGCAGAACATGAAACAATGTATTCTGCTTCTGTTGTGCTAAGAGCAATACTAGATTTCTTCCTACTCTGCCACGAGATCATAGCTGATCCCAAACTAAAAAAGCATCCTGAAGTGTTCTTCCTATCATAAACACTTCCTGCCCAATCTGCATCATTATACCCACTCAATGTGAAATCATGATCTCCATCATAGCTGAGACCATAATCTATTGTACCTTTGAGGTACCTCATCACATGTTTTGCAGCCACTAGGTGAACATGTCTGGGTTCTACCAGAAACTGACTCAAGGTGTTCACAGAAAAAACAATATCTGGTCTGGTGTTTGTCAGGTACATCAGCGATCCAATAATCTATCTATACAGTGTGGCATCAATCAATTCTGACGACATCTCGACCAACAACTTCAACTTAGCTTCCATGGGTGTATTCATGGGCTTGCATTCTAGCATGTCAAATCTTTTTAAGATTTCAACCGTGTACTTCCCTTGGTTAAGGAAGATCCTCTTAGGACTCTGCCATACCTCAAGACCTAAGAAGTAATGCATTACACCAAGGTATTTCATTTCAAATTCTGAGGCAAGTCTCTTTTTACATTCAGCGATGAGATTTTCTTCTCCAGTTAAGAATAAGTCATCCACATATAGCAGTAAGATTACTGGCTCATTATCCATAATTTTGAAGTAGAGATTTGAGTCTTCTTTACTCTTGGTAAATCCTAAGCTCATCAAGAAACTGTCTATACGGCCATACCAAACTCTAGGAGCTTGCTTCAATCCGTGTAAGGCTTTCTTCAATCTGCAGACATGAGACTTCCTGTCTTCAACCTCAAATCCTTGAGGTTGCTCTATATACATTTCCTCTTCAATGTTGTCGTTTAGAAAAGTTGTCTTCACGTCCATCTGGTGTAGCTTCCACTTCAGCTTAGCTGCAAGAGCTATGATGGTCCTAATCGAAGTGTATCTGGCCACAGGAGAAAATTTCTCTTCATAGTCAATGCCTTCCTTCTAAGAAAAGCCACGAGTGACAAATCTTGCTTTATACTTCTCAATACTTCCTTCAACAGCATGTTTTATTTTGAAGAGCCATCTGGAGGATACCACATATTTATTCTTCAGTCTGGGAACTATTTCCCATACTTTGTTCTTCATTATGGATTGGTATTCCTCTGTCATGGCATCTGCCCATTATTTCCTTTGAATGACTTCTTTAAAATAGGTAGGCTCCTCTTCTAGGAGGTCACACATCAAATCCGTATAACTGGAGAATGGATTTGGTCTTTTCACCTGTCTCGTGGTTCCTTGGGAAACACTGTACTTCTCTCCATCTTGAATAAGCTCTTTAGCCCAGGCTGGCTTTATTTTATGGAGGATCGTCATCTGAGGAGGTTCTTGCACTTCTACTATATCATGGTCTTCTAGAAGTTCCTCATTAGGGGAAGTTACGACTTCCCTCTCTAGTTCTGCAGCTCTGGGAACCTCCCTCATGGGGATTACAGGTTCCTCTTCATATACCTCTTCTAGCTGGCATATCTTAGATTTCTTGAGTGTTGTATCTTCATCAAAAGTCACATCCCTGCTGATCTCAATATGATGTTGACCTGGTATATAGATCCTGAAGGCCTTGGAGACCTCACCGTATTCCGAAAATATTCCCTTCTTTCTTGAAGGGTCCAGCGTGTTTCTCTTTTCTTCAGGTATATGAATAAACACTAGACAGCCAAATATTTTAAGATGGCTTAGCTCTGGCTTCTTTCCGGTGAACATATCTTCCGGTGTCTTGAGCCCAAGTGCACTATGGGATAGTCGGTTCTGCACGTAAATAGCTGCCATTGCTGCTTCTGCCCATAAGCACATAGGAAGATCTTGATCATGGATCATAGTCTTCCCAACTTCTAGTATGGTTCTGTTCTTTCGTTCATCTACACCATTTTGTTGTGGATTATAGGGAGTAGTGAGTTCCCTCTTGATTCCCACATCTTTGTAGAAGTTCACAAACTCTTTTGAGGTATATTCTCCTCCAATATCTGACCTGAGTATCTTGATCTTTCTTTCAGAAAGGTTCTCTATCAAGGCTTTGAATTCCTTGAACTTACTGAACACTTCATCTTTAGTATTCAAGAAATATATCCAGGTTTTACGAGAGTAATCATCAATAAATGATACATTATAAACATACCCATTAATGGAGGATGATGGCATTGGGCCACACACATCTGAATGAATGAGTTCCAGGACTCCTTTTGTCTTGTTGTCCTGCTTCGGAAAAGGCTTCTTGATATTCTTCCCTTGTGCACATCCATTGCATACGCCTTTATGATCACCTTTGAGTTCTGGTAAACCTGTGACCACCTTGCATATGTATGATAGTGCCTTGTAGTTGATGTGGGCTAGTCTTCTATGCCAAAGTTCACATGAGTTTTCAATGGCATGGGTCATAGCAGCCTTTGAGTGACCCTTTAGTTTATACAAGCCATTTTCTTCATTTCCAATAACGATTGCTTGATTTAAAGTTTCTCCCTTAACCCACATAATAACTTCTCCATCTATAAAGGAAACTCTAAAGCCTTTCTTCTCTAAAGCTGAAATGGAGAGTAGTTTCTTCTTCAATCCTAGTACATATAGTACGTCCTTCATTTTTTGGTGAATTCCATGAATTCAGTTTATGGTTTGATTCTCCCACTCCCTTGATGGGATACTGATAATCATCACCAAGAATCACTTTCTAAGAGAACTTCTTCTCTGAGATACAAGAGAGAATATTTCTTTGTCCCGTCATGTGCTTGGATGCACCACTATCAATGAGCCAAGAGTCCTCTCCAGGTGTTACGGATCCTGAGAGGAATGAAATCAACACATGGTATTTGATCTCTTCTCTCATCATCTTTGCGGGTGGCTCTTCGTCTTCGGCTACATGGGCATGAATCCTCTTTTTGTTTTCTCTTGTATTCTTCTCGTCTAGCTGAACAAAACTTCGCAATATGTCCCATCTTGTCACAATGATAGCATTGTACAAATGAGTAGTCTCTTTCCTTTCCTTGTCCTTTCTTCTTAATCTCCTTGGATAAGATTCTTTATGATTGAATTTATTTGATTTTTGAGGCTCTTTATGAGTCTCCTTTTGGAAGTAGGGTTTCTTCCTTCCTCCTTTGGTGTGAGTAGCTAGGGCTTGATCATCATCCCTTTCTAGTAACGCTTCCCGATTTGTTACTCTTGTTTCTTCTTGGATGCATTCTTCCCATAGGCTGTCGAACTTCAGTTTCTCCTTTCTGGCACATATTGTCTGGATGAAGGCATACCAAGGTCTTGTGAGACCATTTAGGGTCGTCATTATAAGTTCAACTTCATCTATGGTATCTCCAATAGCTTCTAGCTATTCTTTGAATTCTGAGATTCTGGAGAAATATTCCTAAATCATTTCTCCTTTCTGCATCCTTGTATTCTTCAGTTGGGTTATGAGACTCATCTTCCGGTTTATGTTCTTCCCTTCATATAATCTGGTCAAGGCATCAAATATTTCTTTTAGGGTCTTCTTGGATGACACATAAGGGATCATATGGTCTTTGATTGAATCTGCAATGATTCTTTTGGCCCTTATTGTGTCCTTTTGATGCTTTGCCTTTTCTGCAGCATCTTCAGGTTCCGGTAATTCTTCCTTGAAAAATATTGCTAGGTCATTCTCTTCAAGAATGAGGCCAATCCTATACTTCCAAGAACAAAAGTTTTCCACTCCTTCTAACTTGTCAATAAGCTTAATGCTTGCAGACATCTTTACTTGGAGCTAGGAAAATGACCGAAAAATGAAATTGCTCAAAATCAAAATTTGAACTTACCAGGAGATGCGATTGGCTGAGGCGAGTTGCCTGGTGTGTTTGGATCTGAGAAAATCCAACTCTTTCCCCTTCAAATATGAACTGTGGATTTATGGACTGGTGCTTCTGGTACCTTTGGTACTCTAGTACTTCTGGTACTTTTGGTACTTTGTGAAACTAGGGTTTCACTTTCTGGGAGATCCAGTCACTGAAAAGGTGCACTGATGATGCCAAATTGATCCTTAGGGGAGGGTGAAACTTTCTAGATAGTTTTAGGGCTAAAAATATTCACTTTTGAAAAACCCTAATTTGCAGGTACTACAACAGTGACGTTTTTCCTCTTGCAAAATATGTTTCCTTCAGCTTGGCTCTGATACCATGTTAATGTTTAATCCATTATTATAGATGTTTGCATTTCATTAGATAACAATATCATAATCCAAGATCACTGAGAAATACACAATCACAAGAGACACAACATTTATCCTAGGAAACCCTCCAGGGGAAGAAAACCCAGCAAAACCTCCTTAATATAGATAGCCAATAAAATGCCAAGAGATCTCCATGCTAAAACAAAAAATCCTCTCCCAAGATATGCACCACTCTCTCTCTCCTTTGCTGGTAACAGATCAGAACTTGTCTCTCAAACTGAGCAAGTGAGTTATTTCCAAATGAGGCACTAGCCTCCTTTATTTATACAAGTCTGGCACGTGTGAAGTGTCTCTTCACTGGCAAGGCCGACTTCTCCAACTGGGTGGGTAAACCCACCTTTATTATATTTCTGGGTCTTCTTATTAACTACTGGGGCCAACTTCTTATTCTTCCTATTATGATTTTCTATTGAACAATCCTCAAAAGGGGATTTGGTCCTATTACAATAATCGACATGATCAATCCACAATGGGGATTGATCCTATGAATAGTATATCAATAATAATAAGAATACTCTTTGCAATTACAATATTTCAACAATATCTTCCATAGAAACTATGGTATGGTTACATAGTTGTCTTGATGGATACTCTTGCTTATTGTATGGTGAATGCTTGAGGCATTCTTGGTATGGATGTTGTGATATGGTTATGTTGGTTGATTGATAGAGTGAGCAACACTCATATGGTTTAGTACTGATATGATTTCCATAGTATATTGGTTTCTTATACATGATTAAGTATCATTCATATTGTATAGTTGAGGAGCATGAGTAAGTTGTTGGAGAGTATGGATGTGTTGAGATTGGTTATGGTACAGATTGGACAATGAAAGACAAAAGTGAATTTGACTGAAGGCTGCAGAGGATCTAAGTTTTTCTTGGAGAGAAAACCCTAATTGTTCAGAACGAATACACAAGATGTAGTACAGACTGACCGCGTACATACGCGAGTTGTACTACTGGTAGGGCACGTACATACGCGTGTTTCACTACTGATAGGTCACACACCTGTTGACAGATTGGTATCTGTTGGGGATTGAATCCTCCTCTCAGTTGGTGCTGATTTGTGTAAGTTGAGTCTTGCATTACAGAGCTGGTGCTCTTGTGGAGTTGTACTCTATTAAATTGTTGTTGATAAACCAAGGATTGTAATCCATAATAAAAATAAAATTGTACATACATATTGTGTTCCTTGTGTTCCTTATGGTGATGACTTATTGATGATATATGTTGCAGATATATGTTCACATTTAATTGATTATAAATGACAGTAATTGGTGATTGCTAACTAAGGAGTTTTGTGAAGGGAAGTTTGAAAAAGATCCCTACACTGATTCACCCCCCCTCTCAGTGTGGTCGATGTGTCCAATATATATTACAAAAAATTAGAACATAGTAGTCGTGGGCTGAGTTGGTGGGCCCTCCCAACCGACATCACACTGCCTAGGAAACTACAAATCATAGATGGTTACCACCACAACCATTTCTCCAAAGATACCAACATATCATTGTATTTTAAAAAGTATCAGAAGTACATCAACAACTGCAGATATCAATACCCCATACTTCATAAATTGAAGCAATAAAAAACCCTCCTTGCTTACAACAATTACATTATATTTATACAGACTTCTTTAATCTCGATGTGTACACAGAGAACCTGGCTGGAGATTTTTCATAGCGATGATCTTGGACCCAATATCTTCAAAATATATGTGAGAGCATATTTATCAACCAAATATTTGATGTTTAAACCAAGACTCATCAAATCTGGGCATTACATTTAGTTTTTTTCCAAACCTAGGCACATCCTGAAATTTGTGCAAATGTCAGTTTGAAGAACCATTGATAACTCCCAACTTGTGCCTTTGTTTAGAAAACTAATCATGAGATGACCAAATTTCCATGCTAGGAACAAAATTCATGTTCCAGATTCTTCATATTCTTCTTTATTTGCACGAAAATTGAGGCCAAAATTGACTGTCTAGAACTTTTATTAATTTGGATGAATTATTCCCCTGAGCTGGAGGTCCACACATGTGACCTAGGTGGATTTTGAGACACATGTCTGCATGTTGATGTTGACACAGATAAAACCCACATTCCTAATTTTTCTTAGAAATGCGTGAATATTCCAAATAACAACAGGTACCAGAATGAGAGTGTTGAGCGAGAATGTTGAACTGTAGTAATGGTACAAGAATGTTGATCATGTTAGTACAAGAATCACACTTTGCAAACCATCACAAGTAAACCACAATATAATCATATTTTAATAACTAAAAACATAGAAAATACAATGTATTAACCACACTGGATATAATGACGAATGATGGCATTTAATTAGGGTGTATGGTTTGTATTGACAATGAAATGTAGGAAAAAGGTGTAATAATGAATGTTTTTGTGTAGCGGAAAACATGGCAAAAGTGGAGCTCAACAATCATACAACCTGAATTCAACTATTGTTTCAGTAAATTGTTTATTTCCATACAACCTATTTGGAGAATTTGTGTTCAGGTACATGTTTTGGATCTAAAATATTATTTCAAGTCTAAAATTTCATACAACAAGTGGAAAATTGTATGCTTGTTAGTATTTCCTTTGTTTTATCCTTATATATTTATTTGCTTACCAAAATGCATGCCACCAAATAAGGAAAACCTTGTAGTTGATGTTGTTGAACAGTCCAACTAGATCCCTGTCCTTGAGAGCTCATTCAACAACTGATCGTTGATGCTCAAAAAGCGCAAAATAGGGTACCTGCTTGCAAATGGTTGCAAACGCCTTATTATTTAATTATATTTAATAATATACTAATAGGTGGGACCCCTTGTGTGACTATGATGGAAAAGAGGCACTTAAATTTTTTTTATGCCTTGGTCGTGACACAAAATCTACAGTTTATTTTCTTGAAACTGTTGTCAAAATAACTCTTAAAGGATGAAATGGGAAAGGTGACAAAACAAGGAATAATATTTTCTTGATTATCTCTCGCGAAGTGTGATTATGTTTCTTTTAAATGGATGAAGGAATTACACTCCATTTTAATTTTGATATTGTATATGGTTTATAGTGTAGTTGGGTGATCACCTCAACCCTTGCTACAATTGTTGTGCACATTGGTTTAATTGCAAGATTGGTTGTATCCCTAGCAAGTTGTCAAATGTGAAATGGGAATAGTGGAAAGGGTTGGCGCATTGTCAAATTGGAACATATGGAAACTTTGGTATACTAAGTTGGCTACATTAATTGATTTGAATGCTAAAGGTCGATGAACTGTATAGTGGGCTTGGATCGTACTATCCATGAATGAAAATTTGAAGGGAGAAGTGACATGTAGTAAATGCACGTCACTCTAACTCACCTCGAACCTGCCACCCTAGTCATTTTGATTTTTTCTCTGTTGGTTGATGTTTCTCTGCTTTGCTCAGTCGTGGAGGAGGTATACAAGTTGGTATTTTCTCCTTAAGCAATATTTTACAAATGTATGGGGTTTTCTTTATTTTCCATCCATGAACATTCTCTCTTCTCTTTAAGTCAATAGTTGGCTCTTGTTTTCTCATGGACTATGTATTTCCAAAGCTGTTATAATGAATTTGGACTGTGTGTTGGTTGATTTTCAAGTTTTGGTTTCCCATGGTGGTTTTTTTGAGACCATTGGCATTAAACGATTCGTGGGGGTCTTTTGTTGGTGTAGCTAGTCACAATTTTTATTTGAAAAAAATGTGGTTGGGGATACTCACGGGCCTGCTTTCCCTCTGGTCCCTTGTTTTGGGTTTTCTTCCCTATTCGAAAATGGGTTCTCTCTGCCTCTTTCTTATGGGTTTTTGTGGAAACTCTGCCTGTATGTTAAGATTGTTGGTCTTCGTGGCTAATACGCCTGTGCCATAGTCCCGACTCTATGAGTATTAATGTGGAATATTGTGAGGGGAGTAAAATTTTCGTGCTCTTTTTTGGAAAAAACATCAAGTTGTTAGCCCGCTTTCTTCTTCCACCTACTTCCCACTGTTGTGTTGAACTCTATGCATTATCATGAAGATATTGCATACCAAGAATTTGATGAAAGCATTATTCGTGCTCTTTTGTTTGGGCACGGTTTTTGATTGGTCACTTGCTATGAAATTATATAGGAAGTGTTGGACTCACTTATTCGCTTGAAGTTACAGTCTTTCCATATGAAGTTTATCAGGTCGAAAAGAAATGTGTGAATTATTGTTATGATATAAACTTGCCATGTTTTATTGTAATTACAAAAAAGCACTTGTGTATAAGTTATATGATGCTCGAATGAAGTCTACGAACCAAAATGAAATAGGATGAGGAAGTTTGATGAATTGTGGTTCGATTAAAATTATGGTTATATACAGGGATTTGTTTTGGGGCACTTCACGGGACCCTGTGGGTTTTAAGAACTTTGTTGATGTTGACATTATGGGTTGTAGCATGTTCACTCCAAGATTGTCTATTGTATCGGTTGTAGTAATTATGATGATGTTCATTTTTCAATTCTGTTATGTACAGGCAGTATTATTATTATGGTTATTTTTATTTATGGGAAATTGGTTACTGTGTAATACAGTTTCAAAGGCAGGTGAGTAGTTTTGTGAAGAAAACACCAGTTTTGGGTTTTTTTTTGGAAACAGTGTATTGTTTAAAATTTAAATTTTTGAAAAGTAAGAAAGTTTGATTGCGAATTGATATTAGAGATGGCATGGTTGATGTATCGTTTGAACAATATCTATGAGATACCCTCTCCATTCTACCATTTTCGCTAAATACACCCCCTTCACAATCCCAATTTCAGTTATTCATCCCATGTTCTGTGATATTTATTTTGAAAAGGAGTCTATGTGGAAATGAAAGGAAGTTGATATGGGAAGGTTTGAGGACTGATGTTCTGGATTTGTTTATATATACAATTAATTGTTTTATTGATTTTTTGAACAATATTCATATATTAATTCACCTCCATGACATCATTTTTCGCTAAATACAAGCCCTCCATATTTCCCATGAACCCTATCAAGTGTTTGTTCATGTGGCAATTAATAAATGACATGTTATGGATGGATTGCATGTGTCTCGTAGTAAATTATAGAGCCAACTTTTGATTTATGTAAGTATAGTTTCATGTATGGTTTATTAATAACTTCATGATTGTCAAATTGTTGCTACAGGATGAGTTTTTTCAGTAGAGGCAACAATGGCTGAAATAACAGAGGTAGGGGTAACTGGCAGGGAGGCCATAGAAGGCCTTGGTTTTCTATACATTTCGATGTTGATCCACAAGAGTTGAACCAGTTGTTTCAAGCTAGGTTTTTTAATTTGGTTGGCCATGGTATCTTTCATCCTCAACTTGACAGACCCCCATTTCAGCCTCCTCGGAATTTTCCTGGCATTCTCGTTCCTTTGCATGTGTCATTACATCCCAAAGTCCCCGTTAATGACGGTTGGCAATAAATTTTCCACCAGCCTATCTCTCACCACCGTGTTTGGCCCATTTTGTCATTTCTTTTACCACCACCAATCAATCCTAATGCACAAGTTACCCACGTTGTTTCACTAGTGCAATCTTCACATGCTAACAAGAGATTGAAAATTGACATCCCACAACTTGTGCTAGATAAAGGAAAAGCAGCAGCCTCCCCCTCTAGTCCAGCCATTGAGTCCTCTAAGTATATGTCTTCACCCCTCCACTTAAAAGACAACTACTCACATGTAATCATCGTCATATAACCCCAAGGGTCTAATCAACTGCGGGCTACTTCAGAAAAGTTGAAGGGAGATAGTAGTGAGAAAAGGAAATATTCCTCATAAAACAACAAATATGATTTTTAAATGCTTCTTTTTATGATTTTTAGTGACGAGGACAATGTTTAATGGTTTTCAATATATTTTGGACAACAAGCCTTGTTTTTGGATATTTTGTGGATAATGTGGATATATTCTTTTTTGGGATATGATACACATTATTGTTGATATTTTATGTTCAGTTCAAATGATATCCACGGGAGCTACAAGGGTGTTATATGGTCTAAATGATTATTTTTTGTACTTTGTATTTGATTATTAACAAGAAGAAATGATGGGAGTCACAAGGGGTCCCGCCTATTTAGTTATTATTAATTAAGATCCTTATTTATATATTATTATTATGTATTTCTCCTGAACTAATTTGTTAAGTTAATTTGACTTAACTAAAGAAAGTAGTTGAACTACTTCAACTGATTGGGAAAGAATAAAATCTCAATTGGATGAAGAGAAAAGAGGAGAATAGAATGAGAAAGACAAGACTAAGGTTTTCTCTTTAGTTAAATGAGATAAGTTCAGTTTTCATTCATTTATGAGTTTACTTGAAAGCCTAATCCTCTTGTTGACAACATGGTCTTATTGTAGACAACAAGGTTCAAGATTGAATCATACTTTTTAGCCGCTTGTTTTAGAGGTGTTGATTCATCCTTGATAGTCTATGTATTCTTGTATGTTTGTGAATTAATTTTCATGGCTGATAGATAATATCTTGTAGAGTCAAAATGGCAGCAGTTTGTGGCAAGTTGATCCAGATCATTAATTTCAATTTTATTTTACTGTTGGAGTATTTTTGTATGGTGCTCATTGGAGATCTCTAAATCTAACTTTGGTCCATACCCTCACAGGGGTTTGTAAAGAGAAATACACTTTTGGTATCTCATAATGAAATAAAATCAGATTATTGTTCTATCGCATACATGTTTTTTCATGACTTGGTTTCTCTTTTCGCTTTTGGTCTCCATGTTTACTTTATTTTAAATCTGAATACATTATGTTAGCACTCTGTAATTTCTCAGACTGAGGATGAAGTTGACAGAGGTAACTACAAAACCAGTTTAGAATCCATGATCTATCCCTCCTAGACTCGGAGAGGGGTCTCTCTATAAGATTTAGCTTTGTTTGCTAGGAATTTTAGGCTAGTTATGATAGTACAAGGTTTGGTTTTTTTAATTGTTGGTTGGAACAAGGAATATGGGTCATTGGTAAAATGGAGTCACATATTTGGTTTGACCAAATACAAGGTTAATAGGCTAATATTGCAAGGCAGGGTAGGAAAATTCACTGGATCCTCAAATATTTAATGTATGGAAGAGATGGAAATAGGTCTAGAAATCCAATTAAAAACAAAGCAATTAAGAATTTTGTTTTCAATATTCAGTGGAAAACACATAAATTAATCCAAGCCAGAGACAGAGTGTACATTAAAACAAATTATGTTTCTTTATCTTCTCAGATTAATTCATAATGTAGAAATTTGGTGTGGTAGCAGAAAGAATAAATTTACAGGGAAAGGTACTTCACCAATGAAAATTGACACAAGAATCCTATAATGTTGCAGTGCATTACTAACATTTAATCAAAGGAGGCTATGTTAGATGATCTATAATATTGTTCTTATCCTATGAACAGGTCCCAACCGACCCTTCATACTTCAAAATGTGAAGTATTTATAAGTTTATTTACAAAGATCCTGTCATAAATGAGCATGATTTATTTTAGGAAAATTGTTATAGCAAGATTTGCCTTGCCATTGATATCTTGCACAGAGGAACTTTTTCCATTTCCCTCTATAGACTTATCATCCCTTTTTGATGAATCCAGAGCTAAAAATATACATTTTTCCACATATACACTCCCTATATGCTATGCAAGATGTGTATACATTGGTTGCTCCACTACAGCCCACGTACATCAGGATTTGTGCCAGAAAATACAAAATGAGGTTGAGTTTCCATGTCACAACAGAAGATCTCTGATCCTTGGCCTTCCATATACTAGAAAAATTATGAATCGGCCCTTCAGTTGCATTCTAAAGGCTATAAGAGCACAATTTTGAGCTATGGAAAAGAGGAGAAAGCATTCAACTTTGAGACCAAAGTTACTCTCGAGAAATTACTTCATATTGAGTCTGCATCCCTTTGTCCCTCAAGTCTGAACACAATGTTCAACCCCCAAGCTCTTTCCCTATTATTGAGAGGAACTCATTGCCTCTTTCCTATGAGCTTTCCTTTGGTGGAGGATTCAAGTGGTGGAGACCCAATTGGAAGGAACTTGGTTTATTGGTTTCTAACTGTGCCGACACGGAAGTCTGTAACGTTGTCACTTCTGCTGATCAATTATTAATAGAAATACTCCTTTCTCATCCTATCGATATCTTGCAAACATATGATTATTATCCATGGGCATGTTTGTATTGTTTATTAATGGATTATGTTATTTGATGTGCTAACCCCTTTTATATCATCACTATATGATTTATTTGCTTGTTTGTTGAGAACTTCTCGCAGGTATAAAGATTTGGGTCAAAGTGCTCAATAGTGGAACATCATCAAACATTGGATCGAGGTAGGCCTCTTTCTTATATTGCACATTAGTCTATACAGCATATGTTGGATTTGAGTTGATTTCTGTAGTCATACCTGTATGTTGTGGTTTACCCTTGGCCATAGAGAGTTTTTCCCTTGTAACAGAAATGGCAACTCCACTAATATTCCTTCTAAGGTTTGAAGTACTTTTTCTTCTTACATTGCTCTTTTTCCTTTGTGTTTCTTGTCGTATCACTGATTGACATATTTTGTTCACTCTGGGTCTGAGTTTTCATCCTTTTTCCCTTGCCTGGCATTGTTTTGAAGCATATACGCCCCTTTTTCCTTGACAGTCACGTATACACACTTGTTGTCTCACTGTAAGAAGCATATATATGCTATGTTCTCCTAAACAGTCACGTATAATACTTCCCCTTGCTTGTTTGCTTGGTTTAGTGACTGTTGGGTGGGATTTGAAGATTGTTGAGCCTTCTTAGGTCTCTATAGTGCCTATTGAGATTATCTAGGATGACAAGAAACCTATTCAGAGTTGAATTTTTGGGCAGAGTCTTTCTCTTTGTTTTCCATTTTTTATTTGTCCTCGTTCTCTGGGCTGTTTGGGTGGCTGCTTGGTATTCTGCTTGAGTTATTTCTTTTATACATAGTAGAATTTATATATCAGGTTGTACATCAGTCCATGCATTTTATTTTTAGTATATTGAAAATACAAAAAAATAGGCATTTTACATTGGTTTGCATTTTTGTCTTTGAATCTTTATCGTTATCTTAGCACCTTTAGTGAAAATTGGATTTTACTTCTGAATTGCAGAGTTGAAATTGAAGACTGCACTATTTTTTATTAGCATATCATTCATTGAAAAGTTAAAGATAGACTTTGCATTATATCCATATTTATTTTCTTGCAGAGTCATAACATCATGAGTTTCATTTCCATACCTTTTTGAGTAACCACGACCAATAAAATTTACGCTTTAAACTAAAATTGATTAGTCACGATTTTATTTTTTAGGGTGCACAAACTAGCCTAGGATTTAGTGCCTTGGAATAGGATTTTGTGAGTAAACTTCTCCAAGGAAATTAAATCAACATATGTGTCTGAGACGGGGAGTTGAGAAGTCCATTGTATAATTGGTAATATCAAGAGGCTCCACTCACACCGGAGTTAAACACGAGGTCGCGCGAAGTTAGTTGAAGGGATAACCCCTGGATACTCATCTAGCGCTAGAGATATTTATGTGGATTTATTCGTATTTGGGGATCTTCCTAGTACCCATACCTCTGTGAGAGGTAGTGCTTTCATGGTTTCGGGCTTTGCTACCCTGCCCATATGGTGATCTAGACTTATGGCTGCTCACTTGTGCATCGGTTATACAGTGGTTTATTAGTTTCTTGACTTAGGTATCTCATAGGTTACTTGCAGGGGTTATTCTACTTGTACCCTGAGTTAGATAGGGGTCGGACAACACACAACCTTTATGGAGGATTACCTCTCCAGGGGGATCTAACCGACTGGTTGTTAATCCTATGAGGGCCCTTATAACTGATTTTGTTACCTCCAAACTTTAGCAGGGAGTCTCAAGTCCCTCTTGGATGAGACATACCTTCTTTAGCGAGGGAGGCCACTTAGCCACTTTAGCACATTTGCATGCATATTGGTTGTTTGACTTTTGGTATGCTCTTTGACTACTAGTTGGCCTTAGGATATATTTTTTATTTTTTGGAGAGTCATAAGTCGTCGTGGAGTCAGACCAGCTTCTTCGCAGGTCCCATCGGTTGTTACAGTTACCACTAGTTTTCGAGTTCTTGCCTTCTAAAAGGCGTAGAGTTATCAGGAGTGGTACACACACATCCACTGTTCAAACTTGTGGTTCCACAAGGATGAGTACTAAGTCTAGTCTTCAGAACACTGGGAGTTCTTCAACTCCCAATCCCACTATAGTTAATGGCACCCCTTTGACACCTTCAACCGCTACAGTTGTAGTGTCAGAGGTTTATATCGGTAATATGGCTCGCCCTGTAGTTAATGCTTCATCTCTTACCTTAAACCCTTTCGGGGGTTTTGGTCTCTTGCTGAGTTACAATGTTCAAACCATCCCCATGGCTTCTATTCCATTTTCTTATGGTATGCCTAACTTCACTTCACATTTTTCAACTACCATCCCAGCTACTAGCCATAACGCTAGTTTTGGACTTGGGGGCACTACACCTCCTTACACTCCCTTCCTGTTTGGTGGCTCTCATATTCCCCAATTGAATCCTAATGTAGGAAGTTTCCATATTCTTAACCCTGGGTCTAATCCTTCTATGGTTGGATGGAACAACCCAACTGGTGGACAAGTTCCACCCTATATCCCTATCCCCTCGGTGTCGATTCCGACCAATACTTTTGGCATGATGAATCCACTTCAATCCTCAAGGTTCCCACCTAGAGAAGGTCAGTATTACACTTTTGGCACTCCCCAACCTGGATATAATCCATTTGGGGGCAATTTCAACAACCCTCAACTTGGATCTAATCCAACTAGGGGCAATTTTCATAATCCTTATCAGAACATTCCTGTTGGAATGATGCCCAATCCATATTTTATGAATCATCCCAGAGGTGGGCCTTATAATTTCAGACAAGGTTTTGGTTCTTACCAAAACCATGGATGGAATGCAGCTCCTAATGCACAATCTTTCGCAGGAGGATGGGGTCAGATGTCGAAACCCCGTCTCCCCTTTCTGGCCACGCTTAATCTGCCAGATTTGTCTAAATTAATGAATGACCTGGTGAGTCATGATCCCACATTTCCCCCAATCCCTACCAAACTTTTGTCATACATTCCAAAGTTTGAAGGTAAGAATGGCAAGGACCTTAGTGATCACGTCACTACTCTTTACCTTTTGTGCCCATCAAGTTCTTTGAGTCATGATTCTATTAGATTACGATTGTTTCAGCGCAATCTCATTGGAGTTGTGTCACAATGGTACATTGAGCTACCTAGGGGGACATGTGGGTCATTTCATCAGTTGTTTCTAGCCTTTCTCAACCACTTCCAACTACCCATCCATTACGATGTTGGCCTTGAAATTTTGTCGACTTTATGCCAGGGTACCGACACTCACATCTCGGACAATATCCAAGAATGGCGTAGACAAAGGCAGTTGATTAAGACTCCTATACCCCCGACCTTTCTTCCAGAATGGTTCCTAAAGTATTTTCATGGTCCTATCTCAAAGGACATTGCTACTTCCAGGGTCTTCAATGAGGAAGAAGCTATTTTTAGAGCCCATCAACTCGATCTGATATATGCTCAGTCTGGGATGTTATACCACCTTCTTCCTGATGCACCACGGCCAAATCACGATCCTAGACAGAATCCTAGACCTCATGTCGATGGAATTGTAGGGTCCACCAATGTAAAATCCATAGACTCAGCAACGAAGTTTGTCGGAGGACCAACTTCATCTGGATCCTCCAAACCCATCCAATCGGCAGATGTACATTCCATGCAATCATCGAAGAACACAAATGGTGACCAGCAACTAGATGGGAACAAAAGGAAAGTTCAAAATAATCGTAAGGGTGGGAAGAATAATAAAAAAACCAAGGACAAAGATAATAATGGGAAACAGAATGATAATGCTAGAGAGGGAAAGAAAGAGAAGCGTAAGGTGAAGTTTCCTTGTAAACTTTGTACCGATGACCACCTTACACACTTATGCCCCAAACTTGCGGAGGTTGTGAGGCTTTTAAATCTACTTCCTGTTGTGCTGACAAATCCATTCCCACACAACCAGCACTTAGCCTCGAGTTCTTCGAGTGCCAGAAATGCACCTGGTGGAAGTCAAAACCCACCACCGCAAGATGGCGACCGTTTTTGTATCAATATCGTCGATGTAGAAATTGATATAGCCACCCACTCTTGAGATTACAGCTCTTCAAAAGCTAGTACTAGCCTAGAAGCTCCTCCTCCACCCCCAGAGATGAACTTACAGATTGAGAAACTAGAGCCACCGCCTCGTATTTCGAAAGGATTACTCAAGCGCTCTACCCACAACCCTAATCTTAGAGTCACCCAGAACTACTCCATCGTGGAGGATCTGGGCCAAACCCCTTGTGCGATGTCAGCTTTGGAGGTACTCCAAATGTGTCCATCATAGAGGAATGCCTTACTCTCTGCCTTAGAAGCTCTAGAACCTAGTGGCTCAAAAGTTATCAAGTTTGATGTCATGGACATGAAGCCTCGCTTACCCTACCATGTGGCTTTCCAAATCCATGTGGAGTATTCTAAGTATACTATCAAATGAGAGGTTGTTGGTGAAGGTGTTGCCACTTGCGTGATGTCCTTGGTCTATTGGAAAGCTATCAGTTATGCAACCCTTTCCAAGTCATCGAACATGTTGACTGCTGTTAAGAACCAAACATCAATATAGCATAGAAAAACCTCAGGAAAAGTACTCAACGCCTTGAAAAAGAGATAATTTTAGATAATAAGCCTCTTCGAGGGGGCAACCTCCTTTTACCCCACTTAAATGTTCAAGTAAAAGATGATTCAAAATGAAAATGTATCCTTGGTATATATAGGAGACTAGGAGGAATAATTACAAATAATGGCCTAAAGCCGACATAATTAAAATAACATTACTAATCTAAATTACAACTAATGGCCTAAAGCCGACATAAATAAAATAGCATTACTAATCTAATATGCCCCAATTAAGGGGTAATGAGCCAATATTAGGGCTTAACATGCCCCTCCCCTTGAGACAAGTGTTGTCCACAACGCTTGAGTAACTCTGGATGCTTCTGTATAAAAGACTCATCTTCCCAAGTGGAATCTTCAGTCGGTAGTTTCCTCCATTTAATGATATACTCTGAAATGGATCTATTCCTCAGTTGGCGAATTCTTGTGTCAGTGATGGCTTCAGGTTCCAATATGATTTTTCCTTCCTCGTCAAGTTCTGGAAATATAGTTTGAACTGGGATCTTGTCACCTATAACCTT
>ML783523.1:9000-59177 GCA_009831015.1 Picea engelmannii | reverse complement strand
CTAATATGCCCCAATTAAGGGGTAATGAGCCAATATTAGGGCTTAACAACTGCATTTGATGGTCATTCCTTCCACCCTCATGGTATTCTCCCCACCTTTCCGGTCCAATTAGGTGGGAATACAGTAGAGGTGGTGTTAGCGCTCTGTAAATTTCCAAGAGGTTGTTAAAAAGAAGAAATATACGAGAGGTAACTTTATCCAACTGCTTTTGAAGCTGGGATCTAGCCCTTCCAACTTCAGAGAGGGATCTCTCTATATGATTTGAATGTGTTTTAAATTTTAAATATTAGGCTAGGTATATTAAATGAGTCGGTCTTGTTTTCGTAGTGTTTGTCGAGTTGGTTGAGATAGTTTACACATCCATTGGGCTATGGGGTCTGTATCGTAAACATGAAATCCAAACCAGAAAAACAAAGGAACCTTTCACAGGGCGAGATGATATAATCACTGGATTCTTTAGTAGCATAAATGAGGAATAGCAGAAAAGATGAGAAAGACAATTACAACAAAGAAGAAGTTAAGAATTTCTTTATTGTAAAATGAGAAGGAAAAACACTTAAATCTTTTGAGTCACAAACAGGGTATACGAGATAAATCCTGCAACGTTCGTTACTTCTAAAGATTAGATTTAGAAAACGGTATGATAACAAAGTGAGAATAACATTTAACTTAGAGAGAACAACATCACCAGTGAATACACGCAAGAATCCTGTAAAAGTGCCTCTTTGTATTAATGGAAGATATCTTCAAAAATGTTACAGTCTGATAACTTGCAGGGTGTGAAGATCAACAACCCTCAATACTTCGAAAGATGAAGTATTTATAACTCAAAATTACAAACGATCTTGTCATTAATGACCAGGATGTGCTAAATCTATTTTTAGCCTAACTAACTTAACAAATTTCATAAATCTAGGAATTGTTTGATGATGTGTCACGACTGCATGTTGTTTTCTGGGTGGACCATTGGTGAGGCCTCTGCATGACCTCATCTGACTGGACAAATGACTGGGTTGGGACAGCTCCTCAGCTACTCGATCAGATCACAGAGTTCCTCCCATCAAAGATGATTGGGCACGTTGACTTTGATTAGCCTTCAATAAACATCGTCCATTTTTGTGTACTTGGCGAAGGTAGGTTTGGTGACGAAGATATATCGAATCTCATGCTGAATACTGATGTCCCACTGCAGTGCATCTAGAAACGCCTTGCCAGTGATGCTGCCTTGAATTCCTACAAACTTTGAACTATCCTTAGCCACATTGGCCAGTCTCTTTTTGTAGTCTGGGAGTGTCATCAATTTGTCATTGATTACCTTCAGACCAGGAAGACCTTTCTTCTATAGAGCCTCAATCTTACTAAAAAATCTTTGTACCCCTAGGTCCATGGCCTAGACCTTTTCTTCCAACTGAAGCATTAATCCTCTCTTGGTCAAAACTCTTTTGACCTCGAGGATGGTCTCTGTTCTATCCTCAATTTTCAGCTCTTCCAGCTCCTCCCTGGTCTTAGAATTTAGGAACTTGATGATTTCGTTAGCCCGTGTTGGCATCTCTCACAATTCTAATCTGATCTTCTCAATGGCTTGTTTGCTTCTCTGCACCAATTCGTTCTGCTCAAACATGAGCTGTATCATGGGCCATATCTCGTTCATAGACTTGGTGATGTCTGTCCAGACACTTTCTTTAACCTCGACCAAAGTTTTACCTGGCACTGTTTGCTTCCGGAGCTGTTGTAACTCTTTTTTGAGCTAGTCTGACACCTGCTTTTCCTTGGAGAGGTGTTGATGGGCGAAATCGACCGTCCGTCAACTAAGAGAGTGGAACCGGTCCGGGGTTGTCTAATAACCCAAGCCATTTGGGATGAACCACACTGACGGGTTTAGCGGCTCCGTTAGCCGATCTAAGGTCCTAAGAAAACAAAAAGAAAACTAATCTAAACTAACTAATCCAACTAAAACTAAATAAAATAGACTAATAAACTAATCTAATTAAAACTAACCATTAAAAACACTAAACTAAAACTAATTATTTTATTTTTTTGGATAAAAAAGTGGAGCCTGCTATATTAGATAGACAAAAAAAATTACAGAGTATACAAAAGAGTAGGTTTGGAGCCACCCAAAATGTTGCCGATTTATCGGAAACCAGCATATATAGAGGGCGAGTAGCAATGGCATGAAAAGCATAATAACAGTGTGGCATCTGTCCTGCCCGTAGGAAAAAAGGACATATGTCAAATGGTCTAAGTGCACATAAAACATTAAAATCATAAAACTAGGAACTAAGATAGCAAATAAAGAAACCTAGGTGTCGGGTGACCTGTCATCCTTGTTGGCCTACCTCGTGGTCCCTGCCAGGATGGCGAAAGCTTGCGCACAGAGGGGGCATCTCTGTTTGGCAGGCGCATTGGAAAATGCATCAAGGAGCATATCCATGCGTTGGCCCATGAGGAGAGCCCGATATTCCAGATCCGACAAGTGCCCACGAATGTCAAACATCAGAGTCAGGTGCTCATCCCGGATGAGCGAAGTATGCATGCTGCCACCCACGTCCTCAGCTGCTTCAGAACCCGCTTCGAGCCCCTCCTTCTCCACGTTAGCCTTTGCGCCCTTCACACCTGCGTCGATCGCCTGTGTACCTTGGCAACTGCAAGTATCATCACCAGGCCAGGGAATTTCCTCCACTATACAGCCGGGAATATCATCTAGCAGGGTCGGAGTGGGTTTGCAAGCCTCCAGGTGGGTCGTCGCACGAGTCTGCAATAAAAACGACATGTCCTCCATGGACTGGTCTTCAACCACAATACAGGGGGGAAACTCCTCCTCTGGACCATCTTTCTGCAAAGCTTCCAGCGTGTTCCCTTTGCCGTTTCAACTGCATCCAACTCCAGGCTCAGCTATGATGGCAAGCCGCGCCCGTCTTTCAGCCCTGGTTTTCTTTCTGAGAATGGACGTCGCCAATGCTAAGGCATTTTCCAACTGTTCCTTACGACGCCTATGTGCCTTATGGGCCTCCCATGCCGCGCCACGGCAAGGTCTGCATCGCTTCCTGGCCATGAAGAAGGAGCAGGGAAAGTACAAGTGAAGGTCAATTTCCCCGGGACAGCACGAATGAAATTGTAAGTTGAGGTGCAAAGCGCAGGCGAGCGTGCTCTGTCTTGAGGCGGTCAATAAGAGATGTAGAGAGAATGCTGGACCGCACCAGAGCAACTGGGCAATAAGCCAAATGCCAAATCGCACCAGAGCGTCACAATGAATACTAGACACAATGAGAATTGGGCTACACCCGAGCATCCAGGAAGAACTCAGAGCCGAGGTGAGTGCAGACCCACCCTGTCCAGGCAAACTGAAAGCCAAATGATCTAGAGCCGAAACCATCCTCCTTCCTTTAAATCTTTCCATCCCGGGAACACTGCAATTATAAATGCTCGCTCGCGGGAAGGGTCTCTCCGTCCTGCCACTGCAACTATATCTGTCCCCCATGGTTAATACAAGCGCGTGGGTGGCGGCTGATGGAATTTATGCTGGAGCCGAGTGGAAATCCACCTGTGGCCCCTGAGCGACGTGTCACCCCATCCGGGGCAACTAAAACTAATTATTAAAAGAAATAAAACTAACTAATAAACTAATCTAATTAAAACTAACTATTAAACAAACTAAACTAAAACTAATTATTAAAAGAAATAAAACAAACTAATAACTAAACTAACTATTATATACAATCTACTAACTAATACTATACTAACTCTAACTAATCAATTATCTAGCTATTAACTGAAATATATCTTATTCACAAAATGTACAATATCTACAATTTACAGATTTAAATAAAACCTGAAAAATTCATTTGCATTCTACCCTAAGACAGAGAAAGACATTTTTGTTGATTTTATAATTTTATGAACAGAAATAAAACAGAAAACTAACCAAAATGAATCACTAATCTAAACTACAAATATACCTAAATAAAATACTAATATAATACTACAGAAATTAACGAAATTAAATCGCAAATTGACCTGGAGAAACGCTCCAGATTTGCCCTGTGTATGATGACTGTTTAACAAATCGGAGGGAGGAAACCCGCACCGAATAGTCCAGGAGCTTCCCATAAATGATAGCTGCAATGCTCTTCAAGTGTTTTTACAAGACAAACAAGACATAAAAATCACAACAATCATATAATTTGTAAATCTCCACAATTAGATAGACCCATATGTAAAGATTTATACTAAATAATTCAATTGATGAAGAAGAGAAATATGTCATTCATAAACTGAACCAAGTAATTGTTGTGTTTTTAAATGTTGAAAGAAATCAGACATGGATCATATTAATTAATTCATATCATTTTGCACAAGACTATGATATCTAAAGTAGTCACTAATCAAATGCAAATTGATAAGCATAAACTTGAAACAAAAGATTGATATTATGAAAAGCGAAAGTTGTAGCAGAACATCAACTTCTGTCTCAGTTTGTATTAGAAATCCATAGCCTGGTTCTCCCACAAGTGAGGATGATCCTTATTACAAAAATAATAAGTATTTATAAGTTTTTCCACAGGGTAAAACCTCCCTGTGGAAGTTATCAAACTGTTTACATAAAATCTGGGAAGATATCCCCAAGTTAACTAAACTAAGAATCTAAAGTAAAACTAAAATACACAAATATTCCCCTAGCCTGTCCAACATGTCCCATTCAATTCGAATTTACCTGAAAAGGGCCAAAAATAAACAAGTTAGAAGGATTCTTTATTAACAAAATGATAAAAATCTAATCCTATAGACTAGCTACAGAATCTTGCGATTTTGTAGCTGGTCTAAATAAGACACAGAATCAACATTAAAATAGATTGAAAATATTTTAAAGAATAAAATTCAATTAACAACCAATAGCTATTTGAAAACGAATCAATGAAATTGAAATTGTTATATCATTCGAAATCAAACAGGATCAAAACATCATTCAACCGAATACAGAGACAGGTTTACTCTGTTTCGTTTGTTACCACAGAATCGAACGAATAAAATAATAATCAACAGTTATGCAATCGTTTGATATTAATTTTGAAACTGATATAATCAAAATAAATCGTGAGCAATCGTTATGCTGCCCCTTAGACAGGAGACACAATCGAATTCAACGAGATCATTTCCAAATCAACATAAGTGTAATGACATAGCAAACGGTCCATGCCGAGAACGAATTAAATCATAAATGACTCGTGAATCAACTCAAATGAAATCATAACAGGATGTAACAGAGTTCGTAAGAGATATCTGATTGTTTGTTATTAACCAAATTGGGCAAACATCCTCAATTGGCATTGAACGAAATCGTTCATTTCAAACGAATTATAACCGAATTTAACTTCTATACCAATCATGGATCTGGATATAACCAACTCATTTTACAAATCAAAGTCAAACAGAGCATTCATTTATGAAACGAATCCAGCAAGCGAATCGAAAAACAGGAGTTTAATATAGTCAATGCAAATCATAATCGTTCCATGATTCATGCACATTTGCACAGGCTTAAATGAGAGCAGTGTTTTTATAAAAACAGAGTCGTTCTTTCCAAATTAAATTGGACAGAGTGGTACTCCTGATTCGAAAAATTATAGGACACAGCATATTAAAAAATCGTAACAACCAAACTCGTTGAAATCATTTGCCAATCACAATATACAAACCATAACGAAATCAAATCCAAACATGATCGTATTCACAACGAATTCAATCGAAAGCAAACCACCAGTTTCATTAACTCAATCAGACAAACCAACAAATCAAATCCAAATGAATTATATTCAAATTCGATAAGAATCTATCAATAGCTAAACTAGGAATAAGCAAATCGTATATCCAAATTGAAATTTCATTTATTTTTAACAAAGAGAAACAATGTACAGGATGAACACTGAATGACAGAGTCATTTCGAAATATACACAGAGCTATCCGAAAACAAAATTGAAATCATTATATCAACCCTGGTCATTCACACAACTAAAACAATATCAAAATTCATACCTGTATGGCTAGATCATGACAATTTGGAGTTGATAATGACTATGGCCAATTCAACATTCTTGAAAAGGATGGAACCAGTTGTCTTCTGCTTTTTATCAATTGCTTGGAGCTGGTCTCTGTGACTGATCAATTCTGCAACTTGACTTTCCAGCAACTGGATTTTCGATTAGAGCAGAGGAACGTCGATGTAATATCGTTCCAACCATAAATCGCATTGGTCACAGGATAGTTGTGTGGGTTTTGAAAGAGGAGGCGAGGGTTTGGACACATTGTTGAGGGTTTCACGAGGCAATTTGATACCAAGGTAGAAAGGATCATCTCTCAGGCAAGGGGGAAGATTTGTCATGAAATCATAAGGTGGTTTGGGGCATAAAACCTGTGAGTAAGGGTACTCGCTGGCTAGAAAATGTTTTACGTCGAAATCCAAATCCTTACTAAGGACGATAGGGTCTCTCTCAGCAGAGGGTTTAGGCTTATTTCTATCCATTCTCGAAATGAGCCAGGCATTCCTTTTTCCTTTAGCATTAGCAGTAGGGTTTGCCTTGGGATTTTTGCTCACAGGTTTCTTAATAGTCTCGACCTTCTCAGTTCCAACGTCTGGTAAGTCAATAGCAGGATCAACCGTAGGCTTAGGAGAAGGCAATAGGATATGTAAGGGCACGGGTGGCTGAACATAGGTTTCACTTACCACAGGTTTGTCAACCTGGACAGGGTTTGTATCGTCAAAACCATTCTGAGCTATGAAATCTCTCCAACTATCACCATGTAAACTCAAGTGATGCACAACAATAAGTTTAATAAGCCTGTAGTGGAACAAGCTACTGTTAGCCTTCTCCTTTTTAAACCTTTTCGACATTTTATATAGGCTACGCTGAAAGTAAAAGGGCATATTCAACGAGTATCCCATAAAATTCATTAGCAAATGCAGGTGGTAGAGAAACACAAGTCCATATCGACCTTCACAGGTCACAAACTGTTTGACCACCATCAAAGTATCGTGCCATCGGGGTTTAAGTGCAGAGATGGGCATACCTCTGTCACAAGAGGTGACTTTGCGCTAAACGAAGAGTAGTGTCCATGGCACCTCCTTGACCTTAGAATTCTTAAACCAACGTTGTCCGGAGGATGGTAACCCTGTAACAGAACTGATAAATTCCTTGTCAATTTCCAACTGGGTGTCACCCACCTTGGCTCTACAGCCATCGAAAGTCAAGGCGAATTGTCATGCAACACAGAGGTTAAAACCCTCAAATCTCTATACAAAGGTGAGCCACCCATTTTCCTCCAAGTCTTTGCGGGCATTGTCAAACATTAACAAGGCTTGGTTGTCGTTTGGCTCGATTCACACGACTGGTGCCATGGAGCCGAGCACATGGTAAGTCGAGGGTTTGGATCATAACACACACAAGAGCAGAGCTACCCGAGCTAACAGAAGTGAACGAGGATAAGGGATAGGCATAAATTCCATCGTGTGAAGGTGGTGGAGCTTATCTCTGCCATGAAAAATAGTTATTGCCAAAGGTACCACCACCGGTCTTCATAGTTGTTCAACTTGCCAAAGGTACCACCGTCGGCGTTCATAGCTGTTCAACCTCATTATAACATAACATTCATGTCACTCGACTGACCAATGAATCAAATGGTAAGTGTATAAACCAACGCGCAATCAACGTTGTGCCAAAGTTTTAAACCATCAACATACGATTTGAAACCAAAACCAAATGTTTAACCATGCACCAATGTAGTGTAACAACTCATATCAATAATTTAACCAATGTACCAATGGGTTTTCATATAATCAAAGTGCCAATAGTTTTGAAAACAAGAACATAGGCATTATATTAAAAGATATATATAAAAGATTTAATCATAACCCCTATGCATCTTCATGAAACCAATGGTCAAGTAAGTCAAATAACATATAAATCCAAGAGACAATGTATTACAAATTCAATGAAACCAAGTCACAAAATCAATCGAAGCATGAGTACCGATCAAAAGATCTTGCCAATTGGATAATGATAAATGCAGCGCAATAGACATATTGACAAGGATAACGATAGTTCAAAGAATGATTTCAATGTGACTTCGAAAGACTTTAAGTTTTCACGCTTACAGTGGTGAAAACAAAACGACGATAAATGTGCAAATGTCTCAAAAGAAATAGAAATGTCGTTTATTTGAAAATTGCGACGAAAAATTGATGTTTGTAAAACATTGGTGTAGGCAGCTTATAAGACAAATAGAAAAAAGTTAATTGGATGCCAACAATGGCGACACACTGGTAGAAGCAGTTATCTCTATCAAAAGAAACAAATTCAGATTAGGACAACAAAGATAATTCCAACTCAAAAATAACAACCAGAAAATCGTATTAAACATCATCATTAACCAATTATTCCAGCAGTGTTTCAAAAGATGAAAACTGATAACAGTCTTAAGACCAGCAAGTCACGATATTAAAGATAAAATATTCAATACTGTTGGCATGGCCACTGTTTCCAGCAGGCGTCCATAGCCTCGACAGGGTTTCCATTTAACCCACTCTAACATCTGTATCCTGCCAAGAAGTTCTGGATCAGAATAAAGGACATTAAAGAGGTTTCTTTTTTGCAATATTTTCATATACCCGACATTTCTTCACTGCCAGCAGGCCTGTTCAGTACCCCGGTGAAGTTGTCTTGGCGCCATGCATGCATTTACCTGCTGCCAGCAGACCTGTTCAGTATCCCGGCGGGTTTACAAGCACTTCCCACAACTCTTATTAATAGTTTACATTGTTTTGTCTTTTCATATATATATATATATATATTCGAGCGGTGTGACGCATGAAAATCATGATATTTTAACATATTTTTCAGACCTCATCAGAATTTTTTAGAACTGTCCTTTATTTAGATCCAGAGATGTTTTATTTACAAAAACAACTTCCTAAGTAGGGAGACATCTTCTGAGTCATTCCTTTACAGAATAGGGACAGCGTAAAAAGATAATAGATGATCATGACAAACTTTACTCGAAGATTGAAATCAGTGAACTTCTTTCAAACAACAAACTTTTCCAACATAGATTTCAGAATTATGCCATTGATGTTTGTACAGATTTTTCAGAAGTTATTTCAGCGAAGGAAATTTCTATTGTCTTTATCTGAATAGCTCAGTGTACAGGTATGTGTGTTTCAAAGCAAACAAAAACTGATAAAAATAAAAATCAGAAACTAAAAAGAAAAAATAAAAACACACAAAAGAAAAAAATATATACATAATATACAAGAGTAGTTATCAAGCAAAGTATATTTTCAAGGCTTGGCCATTCACTGGGTAGGTGTCCGGCTTCCCTTCAAGATTCTGCAATCGAAAAGAATTGGGACCCAACTTTTCAGCAATTAAAAATGGTCCAAGCCATAAGTTTTGAAATTTTGTGTGCTCTCCCTTTCCCTCGTGTGGTTTGTCCCATTTCAGGACGAGATCACCTACTTCAAAATTCCTATCAGAAGCAGAATTAGAATCGAACCATCTTTTAACCAATTGTTGATGTTGATCTAACTTTCATTTAGCTTGGGCTCTTACTTCTTCTAGCTTCATCAAAGTGTTAATTCGGTTTTCTAAAGGGGGACAATCTTCTTCTTGAACTTTCTGTGACAACTGAAGTGAAGGAAGAAGAACGTGAGGTGGAAAAATTATTTCTCTGCCATATACGAGAAAAAAGGGGGAGTTACCTATAGCGGCTTTTGGCGTTACCGTATCAGCCCACAAAGCATTTAGCAGTGCATTGTGCCAATTTTTGTGATTTTCAACCACTGTTCTCTTGATGATTTTGATTAAGTTCTTATTTGTCGACTCTGCCAATCCATTGCCCTGGGGGTAATAGCTAGCAGAAAAATTTAGCTTAATTCCTTTTTCCAAAGTGAACTCACTCATCTCAAGAGAGGAAAAGTAAGAAGCATTATCGAAAACTAAACAATCAAGGATACCGAAGTGAGTGATAATATTCGAATTTAGAAAGGCAATTACCTGACTGGTGTTGACAGTTCTTAGCGTAGCAGCTTCATTCCATCGAGTAAAGTAATATGTGGTTGTCACAATAAAATTGTGTTGTTTCGAGGACGGAGGGTTGATTGGACCTATGATATCAAGGCCCCACTGCTGAAATGGAGAATGTACTGTAACGGGCTGCAAAGGAAAGGCTGGTTTTTGTAACTGCCCTAATGCTTTCTGACAGATGATACATTTACGACACAAGGCATGGGCGTCTCTAAAAAGCGTGGGCCAGTAATAACTGGCTCTTAAAACTTTATGGGAAGTTGTGTCACCACCAAAATGACCACCAGCTTCTCTTGCATGCAACTCTAGCAATAATTTTTCTGCTTCGTCCTTTTCGAGACAACGCATCAGTATGTCGTCAAAGCTCTGATGAAACAGGATACCATTAACCAGATGAAAGGAGGCAGACTTTAGTCTCAATGCTCTTATTTTGGCGGGGTCAAGGTGATGGGGGGCTAACCCATGTTCAAGATAGAATATTATATTGTCGTACCAAGGACTTACAGTGTTTTGTGCACAACAGATTAAACTTTGATTGTTTTTCCCTAGGTTTGACGTATCATTTTCTTCTTGTTGTCTTGCTATTGAATCAGCAACTAACTTACATAACCCTTGGCCTCTCACTATCTGAGCTGGGGTAATTTCTAAGTCATACTCCTGCAAGGAGGTGACCCAGTTGGCTCTCTTTTCTCCAAGTTCCTTCTACACCAACAAGTTCCTCATGGCTGGGTAGGGGACAATGACTTTCGTCCTTGACTTCAAAAGATAGGACCGGAAGTGCTTAACTGCTTTGAAAACAGCATAGGCTTGTCGATCTACCGCTGGGTAATTAAGTTCAGCACCTTTGAAAGAAGAGCTCATAAAGGCAATGGGTACTTCATTTTTCTTGACATTCTTTTGGGTTAGGACGGTGGCATACGAATTATCAGAAGCAAAAATGTAGAGTGTAAAGTCTTTTGAAAAGTTCGGGCTCATGAGAGATGGAGCGTCTATTATAGCCTTCTTTATTGCATTAAAAGCTTGGTTTTCTAGGGGTCCCCAGTGATATTGGGTGTCTTTCTTAATCAAATTCTGTAAAGGCCTGATCATTTCGGAGAAGCTAGGGACAAATCTTCTCACAAAGTTAATCTGGCCTAAGAAAGACTGCATGGATTTTTTGGATGTAGGAGGAGGAAGTTTTGCGATGACTTGAGTCCTTTCGGGTTCAATAATCATCCCTTCACTAGACACAATGAATCCTAAGAGTTTACCCTGTTCTACTGCAAATATGGACTTTTGGGGGTTCATAGAAATGTCGTATTTGCGACATCGCAGTAGGACGGCTCGTAAGTGAGCTAGATGATCGTTTTTGTTTTTGGAAAATACAGTCACATCATCTAAGTAAACTACAACGGACTGATTGATTAAGCCTCGGAAATCAATGTCCATTGCTCTCTGAACGGTAGCACCGGCATTAATCAATCCAAAAGGCATTTTACGATAAGCATAAGTGCCCCACGGGGTACGGAAGGTAGTTTTAAGTTGGTCTGGTGGAGACATCAGGACTTGGTTGTATCCCGAGAAACCATCTAGTAAAGATAACCTCTCAGAACCAGATACCTGTTGAAGGATCTGTTCCATAGGTGGGACAAGATAATTATCTTTATCAGACGCTCTATTGAGGTTTCGGAAATCGACGCAGAGTTGAATTTCCCCATTTTTCTTCCGGACTGGAACAAGGTTAGAAACCCATTGAGTGTGCCTAATAGGAAAAATTATTTTAGCATTAAGGATTTTATTCAATTCTTTTTGAACGGTCGGTTCTAGTTTAGGGTGCATTTTTCTCATTTTTTGTTGAAAGGGTAAGGTTTGGGGCTTTGTAGGGATGACATGTTGTATGATATTAGGGTCAAAAGTTTTGAGGTCATCATACGTCCATGCAAAGACATCTTTAAATTCTTTGAACAGTTTAATGAATGCAAATTTTTCTTGTTGAGAACATCCTAGCCCTAGATTAATGCACTGAGGATTTTCATTAGTTCCTAAGTTTACTTTTTCATAAGATAATGAGGAACTATTGGTTTTACAATTGACCGTATTTTTAAATTTATCTTGAAAATCATAAAAATTCTCTAGTCTAACTACAGACTTAGGGATCGAGTTTACCATATCCGATGAAGATTCAAGAGTTTTCGGATCTAGTATTACCGTGAAATCGCGCAAATTGTCGTTGTGTGTGCGTTCGTCTATCACCGCACCTTGAAAGGTTTCTTCCATGTGCAGAAATTTAATAATCTGCTGATCGTCATCAAATACTCTCCAGTTCGTGATGTTGTTGGGAATGGATGGCCGAAACAGTATCTCAACTGAGAATGTGTCTGGGGACAATCCTTCTGCAGGAAGAAGTTTAGAAGCCACATTAGCTAATAAGTCTTCTTCAGAGTTATTCAACCTAGGAATGGAATTTATATTGAAAGCGGAAAATTTATTCATTAAATTCCATACCTCAGACTGGTAGCTTTTGAGATGCGGAGAAAGACAGTGGATAGAGTCTCTTACCTGTCTAACCACTATTTCAGAGTCGCCAAAGACGGTTAAATTTTGAATGTTCATATCCAAATATTTTCTGAGACCTTGGAGTAAAGCCTCATACTCTGCAGTATTGTTAATACATTCAAATTCCAACCTACATGCTATCAATGTTTTGTTACCTACTGGATCAATAATGACGCAGCCTGCTCCAGCTCCTTCTTTGGATTTTGATCCGTCGAAATAGAGAGACCAAATTTGATTTGCACCGGGTACATG
This sequence comes from Picea engelmannii, assembly GCA_009831015.1. Taxonomy (NCBI): domain Eukaryota; kingdom Viridiplantae; phylum Streptophyta; class Pinopsida; order Pinales; family Pinaceae; genus Picea; species Picea engelmannii. The sequence goes on along the minus strand of ML783523.1, from coordinate 46,313 downwards.
GGATCATTGCGTGGAAGCTATTGGCTACATATATGCTACAATCTCAGACTTTTGTTCTGGATTGGTGATAGGTGAAGCCTCTTCCATGAAATTGCCGAAGAAGGTGTCCATTCCTTGTACTTCAGGTGAATCAGCAGAAGGTGTATACGGTTCATTGGGATCGTTCAAATCTGTGACCGTGAACTTAAGGTAGCGCTCACGATTTACTCTGATTTTATTAGGCTTTCCGTTTTCTGGAAGCCATAGATGGGACCAATCTGTTGCGAAATAACCATGTAGCTGCTCCTACCAGTCCCTGCTTAAAAACATGCCATACACTTTTGGAATATCCACAACAATTATATCAATAACTTGATGAACCTTGGGGCTAGACGATAATCTAATAAGCACATTCTTTAGCTTGCCTATAACATTGACATTTGTTCGATCAAGTTGTATGATTTTTAAAGTATATGGTTCAACTTCAGCATTAATTTTCTGGCATACAGACCAAGGCATCACATTGGATGACGCTCCTGAGTCTACCATACAATTGTGCACGTTTCTATTAAAGATCTTGAAAGTTAATAGAAATGGAGGTACATTTTTGCGAGTACTAAGAGTAGTAGCTTGTGGTTTTTTACTTGCAGTTTCTACTTTATCTACATTATTTACATTATTTACATTACTTACAGGAAGGCTTCCTTTATCTTGAGGATCAGGACTATTTTTAGTGGAAGTCTTCTGGGGAGCTTTATTTTGCACAACCTTGTTACCATTAGAATTACCATTTTTTCCATTCTCTGAGATATTTTGCAACATTTTTTGTAACAAAAACGGAAACTTCAATAACTCATAAATAGAAATGTTAGCCCTTAAAATTTTAAGATCTTCAACAACATCATAATCTAAGTTGGGGTTTACATTGCTTTGTTTAGGCTCAGCTGATTTAGATTTCTTGGGAGGTGGAGTTGTAGTGTTTTCGGTAGAAGGTTTGTTTGCAGTCTTACTCCTGGTATTATAAGGATGAACTGTCTCGAAGTTGGCTTGAAAGATGTTATCCGAGAAGTGTCCAAAAATGTTCGGAGAAGAGTCTTCTTCTTGAACTATCTCTTGTTCAACTACCTCCTCAGGGATATCAGGAGGTATCAAGTTATCTTGGGCTTCTATAATTGTTTGAAGGGCACATTGCAAACTTTCTAGATTTAGGCCTTCTGTGGTTGGATTAGGTCAGTTGGTAGGAAAAGGCTTTCGGAACGGGGGCTTGTAAGGAACTTTTCTCGAGGAAGCTTCTTCAGTCGACCTTTTTAAGTCTATAACTTGATTTGACAGTTTTTGAACAACTTTAGTTAAGTTTTCCAAATCAAAGCTTTCAGGTTGTGATTTATTTTGAGTGGGTCTAGGGAGGATTTCAATCTTCTTTTTGGAAGAAGAACTAGTCTCAGTTTCGTTGCTAGTAGAGTCTTTAAGACTAAGTATGTCTTTTTCAATATGGCTAGCCTCCTCGAAGGCTTCTAACAACGTGGCTTTCTTAGATCGTTTAACCCAAATAGCTATACTCTGATGCAAGGCTTTAGTGTAGTAAGCTATTATAAGACTCTCAGCGGGCATAGAATCTGCAGGGATTTGGTTTTTTAGTGTCAATAATCTTTGATTAAAGTCTTTAACTTTTTCTTTTGGGTTCATTCTTAAGCTAGAAAGGTCCATGACTAAGACTTCTAGAAGCTTACCGTCTCCGAACTTTTCCAAAAAGCATGAATTAAATTTCTCCCAAGACACGATGGTATGGGGTTGTTGGGAAAAGTACCACGTGGATGCATTACCCTTGAAAGTATACAGGAACAACCTACAGACAACGTCTTCATGTTCGACATTATGGAGTCTTATGGCTAACATAATTTTTTTAATATGATCTTCAGCAATCTGTTTTGAGTCAGGGTCAAACTTGGGAAGCCATTTCTCCGGATGTTTGGGTAGAGGGTGTTGAGCTCTAGGTACAACTACGGCATCCTGATCAAGCCAGGGTCTAGCAGGGTTGTTCTGATTTTCCATTGGGGTAGTGGGTGTGGAAGGTTGAGAAGGGGAATTGCCTTCGTCAGAGGAATCTCCTCCAGAAGAGGAAGGAGATGATGGAGGTGGTGAAGGGGGTATCCCAGATCCTCTTGCAGCAGGATTTAAGATTGGATCTGAAGGATTCACAGTGAGGTTAGTGTCACCTAATTGTTCTCTGATATCAGAGAAATCCAAAGGTTGACCCCACGGACAATTTGGTTGCCTCAAATGGGCTAAGGCACTATTTGTTTTAATAAGAGATTGGCGGACAATATCTTGTATGTCACCACCTGTAGGATTAGGGGTTGATGGCTCAACTGTGATCTGTGGATCTTCGGTTGAAGTAGTTGTTGTTTGAGGGGGAATATTATCGTTTGATTGGCTTCTAGTCACTATAGGTGAGCTATTAGGTGGTGGAGGAGTCTTGCGACTGCCTCGTGCCATTAATTAAGTTCAGGCCCTCCTTATAGCACCATTTGTTGACGGGCGAAATCGACCATCCGTCAACTGAGAGAGTGGAACCGGTCCGGGGTTGTCTAATAACCCAAGCTGTTTGGGATGAACCACCCTGATGGGTTTAGCGGCTCCGTTAGCCAATATAAGGTCCTAAGAAAACAAAAAGAAAACTAATCTAAACTAACTAATCTAACTAAAACTAATAAACTAATCTAATTAAAACTAACTACTAAACAAACTAAACTAAAACTAATTATTAAAAGAAATAAAACTAACTAATAAACTAATCTAATTAAAACTAACTATTAAACAAACTAAACTAAAACTAATTATTAAAAGAAATAAAACAAACTAATAACTAAACTAACTATTATATACAATCTACTAACTAATACTATACTAACTCTAACTAATCAACTATCTAGATATTAACTGAAATATAACTTATTCACAAAATGTACAATATCTACAATTTACAGATTTAAATAAAACCTGAAAAATTCATTTGCATTCTGCCCTAAGACAGAGAAAGATATTTTTGTTGATTTTATAATTTTATGAATAGAAATAAAACAGAAAACTAACCAAAATGAATCACTAATCTAAACTACAAATATACCTAAATAAAATACTAATATAATACCATAGAAATTAATGAAATTAAATCGCAAACTGACCTCGAGAAACGCTCCAGATTTTCCCTGTGTATGATGACTGTTTTAGCAGATCAGAGGGAGGAAAACCGCACCGAATAGTCCAGGAGATTCTTGTAAACGATAGTTGCAATGCTCTTCAAGTGTGTTTACAGGACAAACAAGACATAAAAATCACAACAATCATATAATTTTTAAATCTCCACAATTAGATAAACCCATATGTAAAGATTTATACTAAATAATTCAATTGATGAAGAAGAGAAATCTTTCATTCATAAACTGAACCAAGTAATTGCTTTGTTTTTAAATGTTGAAAGAAATCAGACATGGATCATATTAATTAATTCATATCATTTTGCACAAGACTATGATAGCTAAAGTAGTCACTAATCAAATGCAAATTGATAAGCATAAACTTGAAACAACAGATTGATATTATGAAAAGCAAAAGCTGTAGCAGAACATCAACTTCTGTCTTAGTTTGTATTAGAAATCCATAGCCTGGTTCTCCCACAAGTGAGGATGAACCTTATTACAAAAATAATAAGTATTTATAAGTTTTTCCACAGGGTAAAACCTCCCTGTGGAAGTTATCAAACTGTTTACATAAAATCTGGGAAGATATCCTAAAGTTAACTAAAATAAGAATCTAAAGTAAAACTAAAATACACAAATATTCCCCTAGCCTGTCCAACATGTCCCATTCAATTCGAATTTACCTGAAAAGGGCCAAAAATAAACAAGTTAGAAGGATTCTTTATTAACAAAATGATAAAAATATAATCCTATAGACTAGCTACAGAATCTTGCGATTCTGTAGCTGGTCTAAATAAGACACAGAATCAACATTAAAATAGATTGAAAATATTTTAAAGAATAAAATTCAATTAACAACCAATAGCTATTTGAAAACGAATCAATGAAATTGAAATTGTTATATCATTCGAAATCAAACAGGATCAAAAATCATTCAACCGAATACAGAGACAGGTGTACTCTGTTTCATTTGTTACCCCAGAATCGAACGAACAGAATAATAATCAACGGTTATGCAATCGTTTGATATTAATTTTGAAACTGATATAATCAAAATAAATCATGAGCAATCGTTATGTTGCCCCTTAGACAGGAGACACGATCGAATTCAACGAGATCATTTCCAAATCAACATAACTGTAATGACATAGCAAATGGTCCATGCCGAGAACGAATTAAATCATAACTGACTCGTGAATCAACTCAAATGAAATCATAACAGGATGTAACAGAGTTCGTAAGAGATATCCGATTGTTTGTTATTAGCCAAATTGGGCAAACATACTCGATTGGCATTGAACGAAATCGTTCATTTCAAACGAATTATAACCGAATTTAACTAATATACCAATCGTGGATCTAGATATAACCAACTCATTTTACAAATCAAAGTCAAACAGAGCATTCATTTATGAAACGAATCCAGCAAGCGAATCGAAAAACGGGAGTTTAATATAGTCAATGCAAATCATAATCGTTCCATGATTCGGGCGCATTTGCACAGGCTTAAATGAGAGCAGTGTTTTTATAAAAACAGAGTCGTTCTTTCCAAATTAAATTGAACAGAGTGGTACTCCTGATTCGGAAAATTATAGGACATAGCATATTAAAAAATCGTAACAACCAAACTCATTGAAATCATTTTCCAATCACAATATACAAACCATAACGAAATCAAATCCAAACATGATCGTATTCACAAAAAATTCAATCGAAAGCAAACCACCAATTTCGTTAACTCAATCAGACAAACCAACAAATCAAATCTAAATGAATTATATTCAAATTCGATAAGAATCTATCAATAGCTAAACTAGGAATAAGCAAATCGTATATCCAAATCGAAATTTCATTTATTTTCAACAAAGAGAAACAATGTACAGGATGAACACTGAATGACAGAGTCATTTTGAAATATACACAGAGCTATCCGAATACAAAATTGAAATCATTATATCAACCCTGGTCATTCACACAACTAAAACGATATCAAAATTCATACCTGTATGGCTGGATCATGACAATTTGGAGTTGATAACGGCTATGGCCGATTCAACATTCTTGAAAAGGATGGAACCAGTTGTCTTCTGCTTTTTATCAATTGCTTGGAGCTGGTCTCTGTGACTGATCAATTTTGTAACTTGACTTTCCAGCAACTGGATTTTCGATTGGAACAGAGGAACGTCGATGTAATATCATTCCAACCATAAATCGCATTGGTCACAGGATAGTTGTGTGGGTTTTGAAAGAGGAGGCGAGGGTTTGGACACATTGTTGAGGGTTTCATGAGGAAATTTGATACCAGGGTAGCTAGGATCGTCTCTCAGGCAAGGGGGAAGATTTGTCACAAAATCATAAGGTGGTTTGGGGCATAAACCCTGCGAGTAAGGGTACTCGCTAGATAGAAAACATTCTACGTCGGAATCTGAATCCTTACTAAGGACGATAGGGTCTCTCTCAGCAGAGGGTTTAGGCTTATTTCTAGCCATTCTCGAAATGAGCTGGGAATTCCTTTTTCCTTTAGCATTAGCAGTAGGGTTTGCCTTGGGATTTTTGCTCGCAGGTTTCTTAATAGTCTCGGCCTTCTTAGTTCCAACGTCCGGTAAGTCAATAGCAGGATCAACCGTAGGCTTAGGAGAGGGCCAAGGGCATGGGTGGTTGAACATATGTTTCACTTACCACAGGTTTTTCAACCTAGATAGGGTTTGTATCATCAAAACCATTCCGAGCTATGAAATCTCTCCAACTATCACCATGTAAACTCAAGTGATGCACAACGATAAGTTTAATAAGCCCATAGTGGAACAGGCTACTGTCAGCCTTCTCCTTTTTAAACCTTTTCGACATTTTATATAGGCTATGCTGAAAGTAAAAGGGCATATTCAACTAGTATCCCATAAAATTCATTAGCAAACGTAGGTGGTAGAGAAACACAAGTCCATATCGACCTTCACAGGTCGCGAACTGTTTGACCACCATCAAAGTATCGTTCCATCGGGGTTTAAGTGCAGAGATGGGCATACCTCTGTCACAAGAAGTGAATTTGCGCTAAACGAAGAGTAGTGTCCATGGCACCTCCTTGACCTTAGAATTCTTAAACCAACGTTGTCCAGAGGATGGTAACCCTATAACAGAACTGATAAATTCCTCGTCAATTTCCAACTGGGTGTCACCCACCTTGGCTCTACAGCCATCAAAATTCAAGGCGAATTGTCGTGCAACACAGAGGTTAAAACTCTCAAATTATGTACAAAGGTGAGCCACCCATTTTCCTCCAAGTCTTTGTGGGCATATTCAAACATTAACAAGGCTTGGTTTCCATTTGGCTCGATTCGCACGACTGGTGCCATGGAGCCGAGCACATGGTAAGCCGAGGGTTTGGATCATAACACACATAGGAGCAGAGCTACCTGAGCTAACAGAAGTGAACGAGGATAAGGGATAGGCATAAATGCCATCATGTGAAGGTGGTGGATCTTATCTCTGCCATGCAAAATAGTTATTGCCAAAGGTACCATCACCGACGTTCATAGTTGTTCAACCTCATTATAACATAACAGTCATGTCACTCGACCGAACAATGAATCAAATGGTAAGTGTATAAACCAACGTGCAATCAACGTTGTGCCAAAGTTTTAAACCATCAACATACGATTTGAAACCAAAACCAAATGTTTAAACATGCACCAATGTAGTGTAACAGCTCATATCAATAGTTTAACCAATGTACCAATGGGTTTTCATATAATCAAAGTGCCAACAGTTTTGAAAACAAGAACATAGGCATTATATTAAAAGATATATATAAAAGATTTAATCATAACCCCTATGCATCTTCATGAAACCAATGGTCAAGTAAGTCAAATAACATATAAATCCAAGAGACAATGTATTACAAATTCAATGAAACTAAGTCACAAAATCAATCGAAGCATGAGTACCGATCAAAAGATCTTGCCAATTGGATAATGATAAATGCAACGCAATAGACATATTGACAAGGACAACAATAGTTCAAATAATGATTTCAATGTGACTTCGAAATACTTTAAGTTTTCACGCTTACAGTCGTGAAAACAAAAAGACGATAAATGTGAAAATGTCGCAAAAGAAATAGAAATGTCGTTTATTTGAAAATTGCAACGAAAAATTGATGTTTGTAAAACATTGGTGTAGGCGGCTTATAAGACAAATAGAAAAAATTTAATTGGCTGCCAACAAGAGGCTGATCCGAAAGGAAGATTTGAGTTCCTGAAGGTTCTCAATCTCCTTTTTGAGCCTGCTGATCTCTGTTTCCTGAAGGTTCATCTTTTCCATAGATTTAGCCAAGTCGGTTGTCTTTTCCAGGGATGTCAGTGAAGTCGAGGATGGGACTTTTGTCACTGACGTTGTGCTCACTCCCAAAATTGGAATGGCACTCAATGGAATGACTTCCATTGGCTTCAGTTGATCTTTCTCTTTTACCAGCTTCTCCATCTCAGCTTCCATTTCCTTAAGTTGTGCATTCTGCTCCATGAGTAGTTTGAGCATTTCATCTTTTTCTCCTTCTTTCTCTGCTATCTCCTTCGCCTGTGAATCTTCTGTTGGCGGTAGTTTCAGTTGTTTTCTTAAGGAGGCTCTGTCAGCATTTTTCTTCTTAATCATATCCTCGGCTACTTTCACGTTCGAAGGATCATAACCGATCTTGAGGACCAACTCCTCCAAAGTATTGATTTTGTTGTCATTGGCAAAGGACGATATCTTCTCTAACTTCAATTGTATTTGAACGTTGCTCAAGGACACTTGCAATTTGGACGCAGTATTGGAAGCATGTGCCAGTGTATAAAATACCATTTCCCCTATTTGCTTATGCAGATCCATCTGATCGGTCAGATGCACATCCTTCGTCTGGAATTCAAAGGTGGCCCTTTTGTAATCAGTGATCACCTTTGGATCTGGCACTTGTGCTTGGAGGAATGCCATATGCATTCTGCCCTTCTCGATGTCAAATGTCGATAGTAGCCTATGTTGTGTTGTCTATGTCTACTTCCAGAACTAGGCACAAGTACTGCTGGTCAGGGTTTGGTTCCTTTTCTTGATCAGCTCATACTTTTCAAAGATGCTCATCTTCGGTCCTACCTTGCCTAGTTGGGTGGTCGATGGAGAATCTGTAGATTTCTTCGGAAACGCTGAGGTTATGATATGCTGGAGGATTTCACTGAGGGGTGGCCTATCAACCTTGGTCATTGTAGTAGATGGGACTTCTTTTTCCCCCATTGGGTCAGGAGCTGAAATGGTTTTAGACCTCTTGGTATGCAGTTGAAATTCTTCTAGCGACACCTAAGTGACTGGTCGAGATAAATCTTGCCTAGGCCTTTTCTCTTTCAGAACCTGTGGTGTGGTTGTTTGCGATACAGTGGCTGGGGGATCCTGTTGTTCTGCTTCAAACAAAGTGTTAGGCTCCCATACCGTCTGGTTTGCAAATTTCTCGACTTCAGGCCCAGATTCGTGGACATATGGGATGTTCTTGTTTTTCACCCTTATCTCAGAGATAATCCCACACGGATCGTAATTACATGGGAAACTCATGAAGAACTTCATTTCCTTCAGCAGCCTGTCTGCTTCTTCTCTAGCACTACGATTGTTGCAAATGAAAGAGTCAATCTGCCCTTTGATTCTGAGCTATTGTTTTTTCTTTAGGGACACAAAATGGATATCATCAGAGTTTATCATCTACCTTATATACTCCAGAGAAAAAATTCTGACAGGTAGGTATTTCGGAAGCTTATACGGGGACAACTCACACCCGTATACTTTGATCTCTGTGTAATCTTGGTAAAAATACCAATCACCCATCTTGGTGTGATCCGAAAGATGCAGGATCCTCTGTACTTAATCATTTATCCGAGGCTCGGGCCTGCCACTAAGCATACTTACCACTGGGTGGTAGAATTGATCGATGAACTCCTTGAAACTGAACTCTGTGGAGTTATGCTTGAGCAAGGAGGTCCATGCGGTCACTGCTTGGGGTCTACCATCTCCATCCATCTTCTGCGTGGAAAAATCAAATTTTTCCACTTGGAAGAAGACGAACAAGTACTCTAGTATGGACGAGTACTGGAACATAACTTCCATGGTGAAATTTACAAATTGTTCGCGAATATTGGTCACCAGGAACGTGCTAAAGTCAAACTGGGTAGTGGGCTTCTCATCGGTGGAGAAAATGGATAAAAATCCCAGAATGGGTTCATCTACCCACTGATCTGAATAGTATCCCAACAAGGCGCATAGGGATGAGATAATCTGGTTTCCTTTGGTCGAAAACATGGAAGAAGGATAAGGGGGATTTGTGGAGGGAAATTGAGCGGATGGTGGGAGGAAAAGCTCAAATAGTTGAGCTCTTTGGGGGAAGGTCATTTTCTGGTATAATTCCATGAGAATTTTGAGGTTGAAAGGTGATGCAGAGTCAACTCGAGGAATTTGCATCATTTGGTCGATGGATTCAGGCGTGATGAGGAATAGAATTTCTATGAATGAGGAGATGATGGCTCTTTGCTCGGGAATGTAGTGGGATTGGCACTTGAGGAAAAACTCTGGAAAAGGGTGAATCTGGGGAAAAATATATAGGGGTAAGTTGGACTCCCAGAGTCCAATTTCATCGCTATGGTCCAGGAAAACTTCCTTGAGCCATGACTGAAGGTCTGCAAAATTGAAATCGCACTTAGTATCTACGATTAAGCAATCTTTGTCGGCCATTGGAATCCTGTCAAGGTCGATAGAAGGCGAGAGAAATGGATTCTCCTCTCCTTTTGTTTGTTTTGACTTTGGCGCCATTACTCCAACAGTACCTGCAAGAAAAACAACATTAGCGGGGGCGACTATGGATGGGGGCAATGGATTGTAACGAAGGAGAAAATGGTGTGAATTTTTCTGGTGCGATGAGTGGGTAAATGGTGAAAGTAGAAAGAGTGAGGGTAGTTTTGAGTAAACAGGTGTCTGTTGGGTGCGGGAGATAGGTCAGTTGGTTAAAAGATAGGTTATCCAGTAATAAATGGCCAACGAATCACATAGAGTGTGAGATGGCGTGTGACGGTGACTGAGGGATATGGATGGGTGAAGTGGCGGTTATCGATTGGGGTAAAAATTATGGTGAGGGGGCTTGCCATGAGCGAATGGGGGGGGAAGGACTGATAGAAATTATGGGACATGACTCTTTCGGGAAAGGTGGATGATGACATCAAGAGGTGACAAAGGTATGTCAGTCAGTAGAAGGCGATGGGACTCGGGACCGATAGATCAATGCCATGTATAGATAGGGGCCCGCCAGAGGAAAGATTCCATTCCAACCCCCCCCCCTCAGTAAAAGAAGATCAGTAGGGGGGATCCGAAAAACACCTTGAGTCGTTGATCTGTGCGCTTTCTTCTTGGCCACAGATCTGTGCACGTTGTTTATCACACATTCCGGACCCCCCCCCCTCCATTAAAGGCAGAACGGACGGGGGGGTCCAAAATCTGATATTGATTGTAGTTCTGCGAGCTTAAACCTGAGCCGTCCAGATGCGCGTGGGTCTTATCAGCAATTCCAGACCGCCCCCCCTCCATTAAAGATAGAACGGTCGGGGGGGTCCGGAAAGATCTCTCCATCGTAGATCTGGGTGCAATCATCCGGACCATTGATATATAAATGGAGCATAAGTGAGGGCACGAAAAATACATGCGTCGAGAAACTTAGGATAAGTGCATTTCATGGGTTTTTCCAAAGTTTTTCATGCCTACACCACCAAGGGGTTAGTCAAACAACCTTTTAGGTATCCAAATTATGGTGTAACATTTATTATCAAGCTGATTTTATTGCAGTAAAGACACTAGCCTATATTCTAACCTAGTTTTCTATGACAATTAACCCAGATTAAACTGTTGGGTTAAGAATTTACATCTACCATGGGGCTATCTTACCAAAATTAGACAGTCTGGCCAGATTTATTCACTAATCTAACCTAGACACTTTGGCTAAGATTAAATGGTTTAGCCAAACTTATTCACTAACCCTATCAACATCAATTTAAAGAGAACTTGGCCATGCTTGAAAGGTATGGACCAAGTTACTATTATTGCATGGAGGTTTTATTGAAATTCTTTTATGCCCTCTTTTCTTTTTCTTTTTCTTTCTTTTTCTTTCTTTTTTCTTTCTTTTTTCTATTTCTTTTCTTTTTCTTTTCTTTCTTTTCTTTCTTTTTCCTTTTTAAATTATTTGCAGAATGAAGAATCATTTGTCAACAAAAACACTAGAGATAGATAATATTCCATTCACCAGTTGATCCTATAAATTATAGGGTGATAACAACGGCTCCACCTGGGGATGGTACTTTCCCTGTGAAGTGCCAAGAATCCTGGTTCCTAACGTTCTGAAAATTCCTCCCTAGTTGCCTTTATTATTTGATTGGTTTTATTCTCAAAAACTGGAAGAACAATGGTCAGCGGCTTAGGGCCTTATCTTCAGGCTTCAACCAACTGACTAAATTTATTCACTCAGAAAATGCAGGCAAAAAATAAAGATGGTATGTACAATGGAGAGTGAAAACTCGAGTCTCTACTAAGGTGGAAAATAATTTTTCAGCATTCTGCCATTTACAGGTCCTCCTGGCAGATCTATCCCATCAGCGTTGTTTATCAAGAAAGCATTGTTTCCCTTGAATGCTTGAATCATGTATGGTCTTCTCCACAGACTATCAAATTTTCCATGCTTTCCCTTGTCTTCATTTCTGGTGTCCCATCTCAGCACCAAATCTCCTAGCTCAAAATCATCTTCCTTGGTTCTTTTGTCAAAAATCTTCTTGATGCTTTCTTAGACTACCTGAGTCTTGTTGAATAATTCTTCCCTAGACTACTGCAAATGGATCATCTGATTGATCCTTCTTTGTGAGTCATTTGGCTCGGCTTGTATGTCTTGAAGCAATTTCATTACAGGGACTTCTAAAAGTGGGAAAAATTGCTTCTGTGCCATAGACCAGCTGATATGGTGACATACCGATTGACCTTTTGGTGGTCAATCTGTCATCCCATAATGTGAACACCAACTTGTTATGCCACAATCTCTTGTTTTCCTACAGCGTTTTCTTGATGATGTTTACCAGGGTTTTGTTTGAAGATTCCGCCAGCCCATTCCCCTGAGGGTAGTAAGCTGTGGAATGTCCCAAACCAATGTGATACTGGTTGCAGAAATCTATGAGTTTCTTCGATCGAAAAGCAGTTGCATTATCAGTTATAATCTTTATAGGACATCCAAAGCGAGACAAGATATTATTTTTAAGGAATTTGATAATAACAGAATCAGTGGCTTGCCTGCTTGGTACTTCTTCAATCCATTTTGTAAAATAATCTGTGGCAGTGAGAATCCACCTGTGTTGGCCTGAAGAAGGGGGGTGTATTTCTCCAATGAAGTCCAATCCCCATTGCTGGAAAGGGGCTTCAACTGAGATCAGTTTCAGGGGGAGAGGAAGGAGTTTCCTTTTTCCTTCAAACAACTGACATTGATGACATGAAGTCACTGTATGATGTACGTCAGCGAATAGAGTGTGCCAATAAAATCTAGATATGAGGATTTTGTTGGTTGTGACCTTCCAGTTCAGATGGCCACCACATTCTCCTGCATGAAATTCTTGTAGCACTTTGTCAGCTTCATCTTTTAATAAACAATTTAACAGAATACCTCGAGGATCTTTCCAATACAGATTTCCTTCTAGAATGCAAAATTTCAATGCTTTCAACTTCAGAAATCTAGCTTTAGTCTTAGTCAAACCAAGGAGAGCTTGTAAATTATGCAAAACAAATATTAGGTCTGCGTACCATGGAGAGTTTAGAAATACCTCTCTCACGCTTGGAGTCGCCATCTCGCCATGTTCATCTACTGCAGCTAAGAAATTAATGTCAAGAGCATGGAAATTTGATTCAGCCATTAATTTTGCTAGGCCTTGACCTTTAGTTAGTTTCGTAGGCTTAATATCTATGTCATATTCTAAAATGAAAACAATCCATTTTCCTCTTCTTCCATCCGGATTGTCCTGGGTCAAAATGTCTTTTACTACTGCATTCAGAACATATGCAATGGTGTGGGAATGAAGAATGTAGACCCTAAAATCTTTTATGGCTTTTACCAAGGCAAAAGCTTGTTTCTCCATTATCTTGTAATTCAAAGTAGCATCTCTTAACACTTTGATGAAGAAGGCTATGGGTTGTTCATACCCTTCGTTGTTCTTCTGTAGTAATACCGTTGCAATGGTATGTTTGGAAACGAAAGAAAAAAGATAGAAATCCTTGGTAAAATCAGGACTGATCAAAACGGGGGCCTCTGTGAGTGCACGTTTGACTTGTTCGAAAGACTACCTGGACTCGGTGTCCCATTTTATGTTTACATCCTTTTTTAACATATTTCTAATGTTTTTGAGGAGCTCTGCCAGATTGGGTATGAATCTTCATAGAAAAATTATTTTTCCGATAAAAGACTGTAATTCTTTGATGTTTCTTGGGTGTTCTAATTTTTGTATGGCCTCGATTATGTTGGGGTCTATTTTGATTCCATCCTTGGAGATTATGTGCCCCAGTAGTTTGCCTTCCTCTAGTCCGAAAAGGCTTTTCTTAGGATTTAAAGAAATCCCAAACCTCCTGCATTTCTCAAAAACTCGTCTGAGATGTCTCAGGTGCTCGTCATCTGATTGAGAAAACACAGTTACATTGTCCAGATAGATGACGATAAACTTACCTAACTCTTCCACAAAGGTGATGTCCATCGCTCTCTGGAAAGTGGCTCCAACGTTCATCAAACCAAAAGGAATTTTCACATACATGAAAGTGCCCCATAGTGTAGTGAAAGCGGTTTTGTCTTGGTCATATGGGTGAACGAGGACTTGATTATAACCCGAGAACCCATCCAGCAAAGAGATTCGACTAGATACAACTACCCTTTGTAGTATGTGGTCCATTTTTGGCAAGGGGTAATTGTCCTTCAGGGAGACCTTATTCAGATTTCGGAAATCAATGCAAAGCCTGATTTCCCCAGATTTCTTGCGATTCGGGACCAAATTGGAGACCCATCTGGAAAAACGTAACGGGACTATGATTTTGGCATCGTACATTCTTTTGATTTCCTTTTCTATCAAAGGGAGTAACTTGGGATTTATTCTCCTAAGTTTATGTCTGAACAATTTTTGGTCTTGTTTTATTGGAATCATGTGTTGTATGATGTTGGTATCATAAGCTTTCAAATACTCATAATCCCAGGCAAAGACATCTAAATATTCTCTGAACAACTCAATGTATTTGAGTTTTTTCTCAGAGGGTAATGATTTGGACAATTTGACCATCCTGGGTTTCTCTTCTGTCCCTATATTACAATCTTCTACTTCTTTTCCACTGGCTTCAATTTTAGGTTTTTTGGCTACATCGTTAAAATCAAACAAGTCCTCTAAAGGAACTAGACCCCTAGGTAAAACATTACTTTTCAAATGCAGAATATCAGTCTCCATCTCATCATCGCCTAATTCTCCTGAATCTACGCTATTTACACTATCATTTTCAAAATCAGATCTATTTACATTTTCATCTTCATTCTCCAAATCTATATTTGTACATTCAAAATCATTTTTACACTGCAGAAAGTCTTCGATTTGATCATCATTACCAAACACTTGCCAATACCTGATATTGTCGGGAATGGTTGGTCTGCACTTCACCTCCACCGTGTATGGGTGAGTCGAGCGAAAAGGAATCTTACATGTGGCTGCTGACGTAGCCAATCCGTCTGCCAAAATCTTCTCTCCCCTAGGCATTACCTACAAATCAACTTCAGTGAAACATCTAAGGGCATCAACAATAGCATTCCCATAAGCTCTAAGATGGGGATGTTTCACAGCATACTCACCTTTAATTTGCTTGATTATTAACTCAGAATCACCTCTTACCATAATCTATTTGGCACCAACTCTTTTCAAAAGCTTCAGACCGAGCATCAAGGCTTCATACTCAGTGATATTGTTAGTGCATTGGAAATTTAATTTGTAAGAATGGTTTTCTGAATACCTAGTTCTGTGATTGTCCAACCAAACTCCCGCTCCGGCTCCTTCTTTGCTTACTACTCCATCAAAATCCATGCTCCAGAAATCTGCCGGCAATTCTTCAGTTATCACGTTTTTATTTCTTTCTACCTCAATGATTTCTTGGCCTTCGTCCGGACCAGATGTATCTTCTCCCAGCTGAGTGTTTTTCTCTTCCGTGTCACCATCGTTATACAGGATAAAAGAATCCAAGTCAGAATGCGTGGAGTAAAGAGGATAGTTGTGTTGTTTTTCTTGGCCACTGACCATGTATTTCATTAATGTTTCTCTGTATAGCCTTCTTTGTTGCCTAAAAACTGGGATAGTGGCATACGACATATCTAGCTGCAGGGTACCTCTCAACATAGCCCCCCAAGACCGAGATAGCAACATTCCATATTTCAGGGGAATGTCTACGACCACCACATCCATGACCATGCTCTTTGCAGGAATCTGAACCAGGGTGATACATAGGTCCTTGATCAAACCAATACATCTAACTTTACTGGAGTCGAATAAGTGTAAATCCTTGTAAGGTCGGGTGACCTCCATTCCCAGATTCTCCATCACTGCTTTAGGCATCAGATTGTGGGAAGCACTCGAATCCAGCATAGCATTATGAAAGATCAAGTCATGTATATTTAGACTGATGTAAAAGGGAGTGACATCACCATTATCGTCTCGACCATCTACTTCAGGTCCAAACAGAAGTTCAGGTTGATCATCTGTAAGGTTCACAGTGTCTGAATGATTTGCTGATCCAACGGTTAAGGCTTTCATACCTATATCAGGTTCAATGGTCAACGCTTTAATCACTTGTGAACGATAAGCGTCTTTGTTCATCAACTCGGAAAGTGGAATGGGAATTTTTACTTTGGCTAATTCCCCTTCGAGGCTGAAAGGTGTAGGGACTCTGCTTTGGCTCATCAATTCTGGTTTGTCTACCACATTCTTCTGGACAGAAGTACCTGGTTTATTAATTGATGAAACCTCAGGCTACAACAATCTTTTCATAATAGTAAGGTTTCTTTTCACGGGAACTTCGGTAGTACTCTTCTCAGGACTCTTCTCGGCAGATGGCTCATAGGCTTTTTTGGTTTCGACTGTCTTCTTCGTTTCAATCGTCTTTTTTGGGGAACTTCCTTCAGTCTTTTTACTTCGCAGATTGTACTACCGGTGTACTTCCAAAATGGAATTTTCGAATGCCTGTTGTTCGGCATCTTCAGCTTCTTCACTTACTTTTGTTTGATTTAGAAGAAAAAGTTCTTGCTCTTCTTGGGTAAGAAAAATAGCTTCGTTATCGTGAATGCCCATGAGATTTATGTGAGTATCCTCTAGTTCCTCAATCACTTCCTCTCCTTCATCAGCATAATTTTCTTGTAGGGGAGGTCTGATCTGTTGATCCGGACCTATCTTCTCTCTTTGATCCCTAGGATCTCTCTGTCTGATTTGAGGAGGGTTTCTCCTGAAGTTAGGATTCCGAACTTAAGGAGCTGGTGGGTTTTCTCTTGGAGGATTTCTTTCTGACACAATAAGTCTTTCCATCATTCTTTCCATTTCTCTGGCCAAGGAATCCAATTTGGAATATGAGGTTGATGTGGAAGGTTCCTCTTTAATTGTGACTCTCCTCTCTAACCTCTGACGTACCCTTTTTGCCAACAAATTGGCCTCCACACTTATTGCGCTTTTCTGCATGTCTTTCAGGGTGGTAGAATTTCTTTCCCTTAGTTGGTATGACATATCGGCGTCAAAACCATCAGGGAATTTTATCAATGCCAAACCCTATGGAGGTTTGATTTCGGCTGGGATTGCGTTGTACAGGTTATTGAAACGAATGCAGTAATCTTGTACTGTCTCACCTTGATTTCTTCTAATATTTTCATATTCTGAACATATTTGGAGAGGGTTTTTCTTTACCTCCCATCTGTCTATAAAACTCCTTTGAAATGTAGTAAGGTCAAGGACTGAGGCGGCACGTAAACATTTATACCATTTCTTAACGTCACCTATCAAACTTTGGGCAAACAATCTCATTTGAACATCAGCCTCATCTACTTCGTGCAGGTCAAAATAATCATTCATTTTATCAACATGTTGTTGGGCGTTCAAAGGTCCTATTCCATCGAACTGTGGGAGTCTCGTTTGATAGTCTTGGGGCATGGCATGAAGAGGCGCATCCAACACTAAGGGAGCGTATCTGGCTGCCATGATAGATGGAGGAGGTGGGATAACAAACTAGATGATAGGCGAGGTAGCGACTGAAGATGAGGACGAGGAGGGACTGGATAGCACCAAGGGAGTGGTTTGCGGTTTAGCAGTGGGGGATAGAATTTCAGGAGTTCGGGGTTGCAAAACGGTTGGGTCAAAAATGATTTCAGTCACAAACCTGTCGGATCTTGTCCTAACCAGGCTTTGTTCAGAAAGGGTGTTAAAGTCAGGGTTTTGAAAGGTAACGAGCTCCCCTGAACAGGAAAGGGACTTATGAAAGGGAGTATGACTTACTGAACCTTCAGCTACGGTCTTTTTCCTGAGCAACTTTTCTGGGTTATCTGTTAATATCACAGGTTCTGGGTCTAGATGAGATTGAGTGTAAACTTTCTTAGGAGCCAGATTTCTTTTTTTTTATTTTTATATATATACTTTTTAGTTTTACGAGTCTGAAAATAATATGTACAAATTTTAATCAACCTCTAAACATTACTTTCTTCTCAAATTTGCAATATTTCAGGAACAAACTTTTCTTCTAGGGAAATGAAAACGTGAAGCTATAAACTTTTAGTTTTGTTCTGTCCCCAGTGGAGTCGCCACTATGTTATTGCTCTGTAAATTTCCAAGAGGTTGTTAAGAAGAAGAAATCTACGAGAGGTAACTTTATCCAACCGCTTTTGAAGTTGGGATCTAGCCCTTCCAACTTCAGAGAGGGATCTCTCTATATGATTTGAATGTGTTTTAAATTTTAAATATTAGGCTAGGTAAATTAAATGAGTCGGTCTTGTTGTCGTAGTGTTTGTCGAGTTGGTTGAGATAATTTACACATCCATTGGGCTATGGAATCCGTATCGTAAAGATGAAATCCAAACCAGAAAAACAAAGGAACCTTTCATAGGGCGAGATGATATAATCACTGGATTCTTTAGTAGCATAAATGAGAAATAGCAGAAAAGATGAGAAAGACAATTACAACAAAGAAGCAGTTAAGAATTTTTTTATTGCAAAATGAGAAGGAAAAACACTTAAATCTTTGGAGTCAGAAATAGGGTATATGAGATAAATCCTGCAACATCCGTTACTTCTAAAGATTAGATTTAGAAAATAGTATGATAACAAAGTGAGAATAACATTTAACTTAGAGAGAACAACATCACTAGTGAATACACGTAAGAATCCTGTAAAAGTGCCTCTTTGTATTAATGGAAAATCTCTTCAAAAATGTTATAGTCTGATAGCTTGCAGGGTGTGAAGATCAACAACCCTCAATACTTCGAAATATGAAGTATTTATAACTCAAAATTACAAACGATCCTGTCCTTAATGACCAGGATGTGCTAAATCTAATTTTAGCCTAACTAACTTAACAAATTTCATAAATCTAGGAACTGTTTGATGATGTGTCACGACTGCATGTTGTTTTCTTGGTGGACCATTGGTGAGGCCTCTGCATGACCTCATCTGACTAGACAAATGACTGGGCTAGGATAGCTCCTCAGCGACTCGATCAGATAACAGAGTTCCTCCCATCGAAGATGACTGGGCACGTTGACTTTGAGTAGCCTTTGATAAACTTCATCCATTTTTGTGTACTTGGCGAAGGTAGGTTTGGTGACGAAGATATATCAAATCTCATGCTTAATATTGATGTCCCACTGCAGTGCATCTATAAATGCCTTGCCAGTGATGCTACCTTGAATTCCTGCAAACTTTTAACTATCCTTAGCCACATCGGCTAGTCTCTTTTTGTAGTCTGGGAGTGTCATCAATTTGTCATTGATTACCTTCAGACCAGCAAGATCTTTCTTCTGTAGAGCCTCAATCTTACTAAAAAATCTTTGTACCCCTAGGTCCATGGTCTGAACCTTTTCTTCCAACTGAAGCATTAATCCTCTCTTGGTCAAAACTCTTTTGACCTCGAGGATGGTCTCTGTTCTATCCTCAATTTTCATCTCTTCCAGCTCCTCCCTGGTCTTAGAATTTAGGAACTTGATGATTTCATTAGCCTGTGTTGGCATCTCTCCCAATTCTGATCTGGTCTTCTCAATGGCATGTTTGCTTCTCTGCACCAATTCGCTCTGCTCAAACATTATCTATATCATGGGCCATATCTCGTTCATAGACTTGGTGATGTTTGTCCAGACACTTTCTTTAACCTCGACCAAAGTTTTACCTGCCACTGTTTGCTTCCAGAGCTGTTGTAACACTTGTTTGAGTTGGTCTGACACCTGCTTTTCCTTGGAGAGGCTGATCTGAAAGGAAGATTTGAGTTCCTGAAGGTTCTCAATCTCCTTTTTGAGCCTGTAGATCTCTATTTCCTGCAGGTTCATCTTTTCCATAGATTTAGCCAAGTCAGTTGTCTTTTCCAGGGATGTCAGTGGAGTCGCGAATGGGACTTCTGTCACTGACGTTGTGCTCACTCCTGAAATTGGAATGGCACTCAATGGAATGACTTCCATTGGCTTCAGTTGTTCTTTCTCTTTCACCGGCTTCTCCATCTCAGCTTCCATTTCCTTTAGTTGTGCATTCTGCTCCATGAGTAGTTTGAGCATTTCATCTTTTTCTCCTTCTTTCTCTGCTATCTCCTTTGCCTGTGAATCTTCTGTTGGCGGCAGTTTCAATTGTTTTCTTAAGGAGGCTATGTCATCATTTTTCTTCTTAATCATCTCATCGGTTGCTTTCACGTTGGAAGGATCGTAACCGATCTTGAGGACCAGTTCCTCCAAAGTCTTGATTCCGTTGTCCTTGGCAAAGGAAGATATCTTCTCTAACTTCAATTGTGTTTGAACGTTATTCAGGGACACTTTCAATTTGGATGCAGTAGTGGAAGCATGAGCCAGTGTATAAAATACCATTTCCCCTGTTTGCTTTTGCAGATCCATCTGATCAGCCGGATGCACATCCTTCGTCTAGAATTCAAAGGTGGCCCTTTTGTAATCAGTGATCACCTTTGGATCTGGCACCTGCGCTTGGAGGAATGCCATATGCATTCTACCCTTCTTGGTGACAAATGTCGATAGCAGCCTATGTTGTGCAGTCAACGTCTCCTTCCAGAAATGGGCGCAAGTACTGCTGGTCAGGGTTTGGTTCCTTTTCTTGATCAACTCATACTTTTCAAAGATTCTCAGCTTCAGTCCTACCTTGCCTAGCTGGGTGGTCGATGGAGAATCTGCAGATTTCTTTGGCAATGCTGAGGTTATGATATGCTGGAGGCTTGCACTGAGGGGTGGCCTATAAACCTTGGTCATTGTAGTATATGGGACTTCCTTTTCCCCATTCGGGTCAGGAGTTGAAATGGTTTTAGACCTCTTGGTATGCAGTTGAAATTCTTCTGGCGACACCTCAATGACTGGTGGAGATAAATCTTGCCTAGGCCTTTTCTCTTTCGGAACCTGTGGTGTGGTTGTTTGCGATACAGTGGCTGGGGGATCCTGCTGTTTTGCTTTGACCAAAGTGTTAGGCTCCCATACCGTCTGGTTTGCAAATTTCTCGACTTCAGACCTAGATTCGTGGACATATGGGATGCTCTTGTTTTTCACCCTCATCTTAGAGATAATCCCACATGGATCGTAATGCCATGGGAAACTCATGAAGAACTTCATTTCCTTCATACCTGCCTCTCATAATTTTTTGTTTGGAGTATATAAGGAAGATGATAAACTCTAATGATATCCATTTTGTGTCCCTAAAGAAAAAGAAACAGCTTAGAATCAAAGGGCAGATTGGCTCTTTCATCTGCAACAATCGTGGTGCTAGAGAAGAAGTAGACAGATTTCGGAAGCTTATACGGGGCCAAATCGCACTCGTATACTCTGATCTCTGTGTAATCTTGGTACAAATACCATTCACCCGTCTTGGTGTGATCCGAAAGATGCAGGATCCTCTGTACTTCATCATTTATCCGAGGTTTGGGCCTGCCTCTAAGCATACTTACCACTGGGTGGTAGAATTGATTGATGAACTCCTTGAAACTAAACTCTATGGAGTTATGCTTGAGCAAGGAGGTCCATGCGGTCACTACCTGGGGTCTAGCATCTCCATCCATCTTCTGCGTGGAAAAAGAAAATTTGTCTGCTTGGAAGAAGACGAACAAGTACGCTAGTATGGACGAGTACCGGAACATGCCTTCCGTGGAAAAATTTACAAACTTTTCTTGAATATTGGTCACTAGGAATGTGTTGAAGTCGAACTGGGTAGTGGGCTTCTCATCAGTGGAGAAAATGGATAAAAATCCCAGAATGGGTTCATCTACCCACTGATCTGAATAGTATCCCAACAAGGCGCATAGGGACGAGATGATCTGGTTTCCTTTGGTTGAAAACATGGAAGAAGGATAAAGAGGATTTGTGGAGGGAAATTGAGCGGATGGTGGGAGAAAAAGCTCAAATAGTTGAGCTCTTTGGGGGAAGGTCATTTTTTGGTATAATTCCATGAGAATTTCAAGGTTGAAAGGTGATGCAGATTCAACTCGGGGAATTTGCATCATTTGGTCGATGGATTCAGGCATGATGAGGAACAGAATTTCTCCGGACAAGGAGATGACGACTCTTTGCTTGGGAATGTAGTGGGCTTGGCACTTGAGGGCAAACTCTGGAAAAGGGTGAATCTGGGGAAAAAGATATAGGAGTAAGTTGGACTCCCAGAGTCCAATTTCGTCACTCTGGTCCAGGAAAACTTCCTTGAGCCACGACTGAAGGTCTGCGAAATCGAAATCGCACTTAGTATCTGCGATTAAGCGATCTTTTTCGGCTAGTGGAATCCTGTCAAGGTCGACAGGAGGCAAGAGAAATGGATTCTCCTCTCCTTTTGTTTGTTTTGAATTTGGTGCCATTACTGCAACAGTACCTACAAGAAAAACAACGTTAGCGGGGGTGACTGTGGATGGGGGCAACGGATTGTAATGAAGGAGAAAACGGTGTGAATTTTTCTGGTGCAATGAGTGGGTAAATGGTGAAAGTAGAAAGAGTGAGGGTAGTTTTGAGTAAACGGGTGTCCGTTGGGCGCGGGAGACAGGTCAGCTGGTTAATGGATAGGTTATCCAGTAATAAATGGCCAACGGATCACTTAGAGTGTGAGATGGCAGGTGACAGTGACTGAGGGATACGGATGGGTGAAGTGGTGGTTACCAATTGGGGTAAAAATTATGGTGAGGGGGCTTTCCACGAGCGAATGGGGGGGGGAGGACTGACAAAAATTATGGGATGTGACTCTTTCAGGAAAGGTGGATGATGACATCAGGAGGTGACGAAGGTATGTCAGTTAGTAGGAGGCGATGGGACTCGGGACTGATAGATCGATGCCACATATAGATAGGGGCCCGCCAGAGGAAAGATTCCATTATGGACCCCCCCCCCCCCTCAATAAAAGAAAATCAGTGGGGGGGGTCTGAAAAACACCTTGATCTGTTGATCTGTGCGCTTGCTTCTTGGCTGCAGATCTGTGCACATTGTTTATCACACATTCCGGACCACCCCCCCCATTAAAGGAAAAATGGATGGGGGATTCTGAAATCTGATATTGATCGTAGATATGTGTTCTTAAACCTGAGCCATCCAGATGTGCACATGTCTTATCAGCAATTTCGGACCCTCCCCCCCCCCCACCCTCCTCCGTTAAAGATAGAACGGTCGGGGGGGTCCGGAAAGATCTGTCCACCGTAGATATGGGTGCAATCATCCGGACCATTAATATATAAACGAAGCATAAGTGAGGGCACGGAAAATACATGCGCCAAGAAACTTAGGATAAGTGCATTTCACGGGTTTTTTCCAAAGTTTTTCACGCCTACACCACCAAGGGGTTAGTCAAACAACCTTTTAGGTATCCAAATTATGGTGTAACATTTATCATCAAGCTGATTTTATTGCAGTAAAGACACTAGCCTATATTCTAACCTAGTTTTCTATGACAATTAACCCAGATTAAACTGTTGGGTTAAGAATTTACATCTACCCTGGGCCTATCTGACCAAGATTAGACAGTCTGGCCAGATTTATTCACTAGTCTAACCTAGACACTTTGGCTAAGATTAAACGGTTTAGCCAAACTTATTCACTAACCCTATCAACATCAATTTAAAGAGAACTTGGCCATGCTTGAAAGGTATGGACCAAGTTACTATTATTTCATGGGGCTTTTATTGAAATTCTTTTATGCCCTCTTTTCTTTTTCTTTTTCTTTCTTTTTTCTTTCTTTTTTCTATTTCTTTTCTTTTTCTTTTCTTTCTTTTCCTTCTTTTTCCTTTTTAAATTATTTGCAGAATGAAGAATCATTTGTCAACAAAAACACAAGAGATAGATAATATTCCATTCACCAGTTGATCCTATAACTTATAGGGTGATAACAGGTGGAAGTTGAGGTAGTTGATGCACCTCTAGATTATAATTTGTTACTAGGTCGCAATTGGACCTATGCTATGGTCGCTATCATATCGTCTGTCTTCTACACACTTTGTTTTCCTCATCAGGGGGAGATCATGATGGTCGACCAATTATCCTTTGCATACTCTAGTATGAACACATCTGTTGGACCGTCGATCCCAGTGATCGACAATTCTCAGTCAGCAAATGAGAATATCAGTGTCTGAATGTATTCTTCCCTCATGGGTACTTTCGATTTCTCGACACCGATTCACCATGTTTACGCCATGTCTAGTAGGCATGCTTCAGTGGGGAGGTCCATTCCTTTCTGCACTTTCTATATTAGTGATCAATGGACCCTAGCTTCTCTGACTTTGTCGAGCAAAGGTCAGTCACATGCTGGCGTGGCTATGCCACTATCGGTAGCAGAGATTGCATATCAAGCCATTCTTGACTCTTCCACCGATCCCGATCATGTTACCTCATAGACGGATGAGGAGAATCTCGTTCTTAGGCCTGTATGGGCCACCTCGTTATATTTTTCACATGATTTCTTAGATGAGACTTTGCCTTCGATCGAGGGCATCCTTGAAGCCATGAATGTTTCCGAGAGACCTTGGGATGATATGCATCATCGATCTTATTTTCTCCCAAGTCTTGAAAGAATCGAGCAAGATGATTTTCGGTCTACCTTGAGTGAGATAGTCGGTCACGCCATAGTTCCACTTGATATGCACTGCATTTATGCCGAAGGAAATATGGCGAGTATTTCTCCTACTGTCTCGATCAATATCTCTCTTACCCCTGGCAAGATTGAGAACATAAATATAGGTGTGGATTGTTCACCAGAAGAGATTTTGATATACACCAACCTCTTCAAAGAATTTCGAGATGTATTCGCTTGGTCATATGAAGAGATGCCAAGAATCGACCCTTGTATTGCCGAACATGAGATTAGGACTTATTCGGATGCTAAAATTGTTCGACAATGTCTTAGAGTTGTTAATCCTAGGAAGGCCCCCGCTATTAAGGCGGAGGTGGAGAAGCTACTTAATGTTGGTTTCATCTACCCAGTTCCCTTAACTGAATGGGTATCCAACCCCATTCCTGTGAATAAAAAGAAAGGAACCATCCATGTGTGTATGGACTTTTGCGACCTGAACAAGGCTTGTCTTAAAGATAACTTCCCCACACCTTTCATTGATCAGATTCTCGATGAGTGTGTGGGAAGCAAAATATTTTCTTTTATGGACGGATTTTCAGGATATAACCAAATCCAAATCAAACCTGAGGACCAACACAAGACGGAATTTATTTGTCCTTGGGGTACTTTTTCATATCGGAAAATGCCTTTCGGCCTGAAAAAACGCCGGAGCGACCTTCCAACGCACCATGACTTTTGCTTTTCATGATCTCAAGCACATAGTCAAAGCTTACCAAGATGATCCTGCTGCTCACTCTCGCAAGAGAGTGGATCATGTTACACACCTTCAGCTGGTTTTTGAAATATGTTGTTACTATAGAACTTGGTTAAACCCTCACAAATGCATCTTTTGCATTAGGTCTGGCCATCTCTTAGGATTCTTAGTTTCCAAGATTGGGATTATGGTAGATCCTCTTAAGGTTGAGGCAATACTTCAGTTGCCTCCCCTGCACATGATTAGACAACTTCAAGGTTTACAGGGGAAAGCTAACTTTTTGCGTTGGTTTATAGTGAATTATTCCAATATCACTAAGGGTTTCATGCACCTATTGAAGAAAGGCACCCCTTTTATCTGGGATGAGCGAGCCCAGGAGTCTTTCAATGCTTTAAAGAAAGCCTTGGTATCGGCCCCTCTGCTGAAATTTTCTGATTACAATAGAGATTACTTGTTGTATATTTTCACGTCTGAAGAGATGATTGGTATGGTTCTAGTTCAGGAGGATGATGAGCTCCAAGATAACGTCATCTACTATCTCAGTCGAAATTTAGTCAATCTCGAGCTTAATTACTCCCACATTGAAAATCTATCTTTGGTTTTCATTCATGCAATCCAACGTTAACGACACTATATATTACTTTGTAAGACTACTATGGTTTCTAAAGTCAATCTGTTTCAATACGTCTCACTAGGAGTATCATAGGCGGGAAACATAATAAATGGATTTTAATCTTACAAGAATTTGATCTTGACTTTGCTTCGGCCAAGTCCAAGAAATCATTAGTTTTTGCGTTGTTAATATCTGATTTTCCATGATTAGACGTGGATGTTATCCATGTCAATTCGTTTGCAGATGAACACATTTTCCTTGTCTCGTCGTCCAACCCCTGGTATGGAGACATTGTTTTATATCTTCAAACCTTGAAGTTCACTTAGCATCTCTCACGACATGATCGACAGCATGTTAGATACCAAGCCAAAAAGTATACCATCGTCGGAGACACTTTTTATCACCGAGGAATAGATAGTATCTTATGTCGCTACTTAAATCACGAGGAATTCAAGTCATTCCTAAATGATTGCCACAAAGGAGCTTGTGGTGGTCATCTATCTGGGCTTGCCACAGCCCAAAAAATCCTGCAAGCCGGTTATTTCTGGCCCACCATCTTTAAAGATTGAATTGAAGCGATTAAGAAGTGTCATCCCTGCCAGGTGTTCACTCGAAAAATGCACTTGCACCCAGCCCTCCTTCACCCAGTCATTATCGTCAGTCCCTTCACCAAGTGAGGGGTAGATTTCGTCGATTGCAACCCAACTTCAGCTGGGGGGCATCAACACATTATCGTGGTTGTCGACTACTTTACAAAGTGGGTTGAAGCCATGCCTACTGTAAAATTCGATGGGAAGACTACAACCTTCTTCGTTTTCAACCAAATTATCGCCCGGTTTGGTATCCCAAGTGAGATTGTCATTGATCATGGCAGTCACTTTCAGAATGAAATGATTGTAGAACTAGCATCTAAGTTGGGGTTTAGACATGGTCACTCATATCCTTATTACCCCCAGGAAAATGGGCAAGTAGAGGCCGTTAACAAGTCTCTCAAGACTATCTTGCAAAAAACTATTAGCCGGAGTAATTTCAATTTGCACATCATGCTATATCCCGCGCTTTGGGCATACTGAACCTCGGTCAAAACTGCCATTAGTTTTTCCCCTTTTCAGTTAGTGCACGGTGTGGATTCGATACTTCCTATTGAATGTGAAATCCTTTCTCTCAAGTTGGCAGTCGAGCTCCTACCTGACACTTCATATTTAGAGCGACACCTTGTACACCTAGAGAGTCTTGACAAGCAGCGTCGAGATGCCTTTACGGCTATCAAGGCAAACAAGAAACATCTCAAGGTTCAGTACGACAAGTCTATCTATCCTCGGTTGTATGCCGAGAGTGACTTGGTCCTCTTGTATGACCAAGACAAAGTACCGCTTGGGGCAGGCAAGTTTAAACCCATGTGGCATGGTCCTTATATCGTGTGACGAGTCCTAGAAAAAGGAGCCTACGAGTTGGAAGATTATGAAGGGAATAAATTGGCCGAGCCCAGAAATGGGCTCTACTTGAAAAAGTATTACACTTGAGCCCTAGGCTTGGGTGAAACCCTTTGTATACTAATGTAAATTTAGTGTATATACATATTTTTCCCCTTTTCTTTTTGTCTTTGGCTTTCTTATCGAGTTTTCCCTTTTGTTGGCAGATGTCAACAGAGTCTTTGGTCTACCTAGGATTCGTAGATGGAGCCAGTCATCATACACAGAACTTAGCTTCCACCGCTTGGGTGATTTACTCGCCCGAGGATCTATTGGTGTTTTCAAGTGGCGTATGCCTAGGGCCATCCATGAATAATGTGGCCGAATATAGTGTCGTCATAGAACTTTTGTGCGATGCTATCTCACATGGTATTCGCTCTCTATACATTTTCCTGGATTCTTAGTTAATAGTATGTCAGGTGAACGGTCGTTACCATGTGCGTGATCCTACGTTACTTCGTCGATTCCTATGGGTACGTCTTTTAGAACGACAATTTGATTTTATTAAATATTTTCACATTCCTAGAAGTTCTAATCATGCATCCTATGCCTACGCTAATTATGTTTTAGATTGGCATTTGTCACATTAATAAAGTAAATAAAACCATTAATCAATGTACACATTGTAATATATGAGTAAAGCCGAAGATCCCTCTTTATATATTTCAAAAAATATGGTGTTTATATTACAAAATTTGGGGCTAAAACCCTCAAAATACATATACAACCGATATACATATCCCACGACATCTATGCCTGTGGCACCGGATTTGTGTCATGATAGAAAATCACACCGTTTGTGAGACACCGGAAGATTCATACCCATTCTCTAAGTACACCAACAACTTGCTACTGCATGGCTTCAGGTAGATCCTCTACCTGAACCATAGGAATCATCTATGTTAGACGAGACAGGTTTCCCTTCACGTTTTGTAGGACTCTCTCTGCTTCTCCTCCCACCAACTCATCTCCATGGTTCCTCCATCTATTTCATAGGAATCCATCTAGCCGTCGTGGACCCACATCTGTGATCACACAAGTATCTAGTTAATATTTAAAACACCATCCAAAAATATTTTTTCTCTCTTAAATACAAAAATGAAAAAAAAAACAAAAATGAAATATGTAAAAACTTTTTACCTATGGTGTCATAGGAGGCTCCTGGTGGAAGTGGCATATCTGAATCTCCTCTAAAATTGATTCCCACATTGGGATAGTCATCCAGCGCAATGATTTGTCTCTGCCACCAAAAGAAAAAATCATCATTGTAGGGTGTCGCCACCCTACCTCCCCCCTACCGTCTCATGACCTCGATCCACCGTGCCATAGTCAGATTGTGTGGTCCTCTAGGAAGGATCTCCATTCTAGGTACAAGACTTGGAACTTGCTCGAAAAGTTTCTCTTACCCCCCTGCTTACACTCTGTCAACTGACCTTTCATATTGGTCAGCAGTGAGGTACACCAATCGTAGACAGTGGATCTCGCACACTCCAATGCGTAAAACATAAGTGGTCTCGATACTTGATGCAATGAGGTTGATCCTATGATCCTGGTAAGCACGAGCACAATGATCTTTAGGCTAAGGTTACCTATAGCCCGAATGAGGATTTAACTTCCCACCATGGGAGTCCTTGCAACACATTGGGTTTTGATATACTCCTCGACCTTCATCCCAGTCCCTACCCCACGTGACTTGAGGTCCACAACCTCTCCTCGGTGTGAAAGTCTAGTCAAGAAGTAGATTTCCTCTACTTCGATCCTTAATGGTTGTCCATCAAGGATAAATCTCTCGCTATCAGGATCCCAATAGCCCACTAGCATCTCCAACAACCTCACTTGGGCCCTCATTTCTTTGAGATCCCAAAACTTGTACATATTTTTAGAGCCTCTTGAGCCACCGGATCTCAATCCACTGTTGCATCTACCTCCTCATGCTCTCACTCTCTCCATTCCAACACCATCCTGAAAAAAACAAATCATTTTTAAGTTAGAAAAATCTATTTTTTTCCTTTTGCATACATATACGTGACTTTACCTACTCACAGTCATGGGCAGGGCTTTATATATGCCCCCTATGGTTCACATAGGGGCGTATACCTAGTCATACACACGACCTATTCAGAGAAACCTGCGTATACTGAAAATCCCAAATTGCATCCTAAAAAAATAACAAAATAGAACCTAATTCAAAAATGTAAACCATTGAATTTGAAGAGGATGAGATGAAGAGTTATCTGATCCATGCGGTTCATGATTCCGTTGCCTATTTCTCTCGTAATCGTCGTTTCAATCTTGGAGGTATTTTAGTCCAAATTGCACTATTTGGTTAAAAATGAAAATGATATAGTAATTTGTTATTTTATTACTATTTATAAGCTAGTTTTACCCACTTGATATAGTTTCATGCTATTTTTTCACCGAACGGACTAATTCAAGAATGGTTCTAAGGTGGGTTTTGCAGTTTTGACTCAGTTTTCTTGCAGATTTCAATGTCATAATTGGTCGTTCGTCTCCTCGGGAAAGTATATTCATAACCTAGCATATAGGATAGGTATCTGCTCCACCATGAATTTTGCATTATCCTTTGACTACCACTTTTTACGCCTTAGGTACGAACCCATTTATTGTGACACATAACCCTCCATATGTTATTAATAGTGTCATTAAAAAATGGTAGAGACTTACCAAACATGGGTACCCTAGTTAGAACCTCTTTGTCACTTGGCGCCCATGCCGAGTTTTTTCGTTAGGACCGGGAGTCCATTATAATTCAGCACATGACTTTATGATGAGCCTCATTCTCATTCATGCACATGCGGCCTTATTACCCGCAGACTCCCAAAAACGAGTCTCAGTTAAGCTCTTTTCCGACTCGCTATCAAAAATTGAAAAGATTGTCGAGTGAACTTATTTTTTTCACACTCGTAAATTGGATTTGAAAAGACATCTATTTGGAACAATTTTACCCCTTTTTCACACCAAGTAGACTAAAAGATATAAAAAAGGACATTTTTTGGCGTTAACTTGTGATTGCATCTCATGTCCTCGCTTGCTCTATTGAGCCTTTAGCCGGTTCTCTCTTTGCATTATAAATCATTGCCTAAGCAGTTTTCATCCTCGACCAAGTAGAGCCTTGTTTATATCCTTTTCAATTTGACACCCTATACCCTGGAGGGAACATCACCCCAAGTGTCCATCTCCCACATGCATTTCCTTGCATTGAGCATGGGTACATTCCACTACTGGAACTAGTTTTTCTTACTTGCAACACTCGTTTCCTCCTCTGTATCATAGCATTCATTTGTTATGAAAAAACAAAAAAAGATGGGTGGGAAGGGAGTACTATATTGTAATTGGAAGCAGTCATGTCACCTTTGAACAGAGCACAAAGTTATTGAGTCCTTGTGTCATCATAATTTTGGGTTTAGCATGGCCTTAGGAAGCTGATCTCGCTACAAAGTTTTCTCTACCGACTGGTTACTCTTCTAGTCCCTATAAAGAACATTATGGATGCCTCCTGCATCTAATTGTCACAGCATTGAGTCTATGCTACCAGATCCCACCATATGTCTCATGCTCTTGTTCAAAGGAAGTCTATCAACCTCTGTCGGCCACTCCTCAGAAATCTTGACTTTGCATGTCGGCCATACCCTCAGTTTGTCTCTGAATCACATGATACTTTGGTCTTATCATGCACCCTAGCCCTACTTTCATCATTGGTAGGTCACCTTGAACCCAACAATCGACATTTCATCATTGGTCGTTGACTGGGTGGTTTCCCTTGTGTTCGATGGAAAGACATCTATTCACACTTTGGGATTCGTGCAGTGTCTTGGATGCCATTAGCATTATTGGTGGTTTCCTCGCCTTTGTCATCGGTGTTTCATCATCGACTACTATTCAGAGGGTATTTTTTGTGTACTGCTTGCATTTGGCACACTTGAAAGACACACAGGGTCGTTGGTTCGTGAACATGTTCTTTGTCTGATATCCACCAAATCATGAAGCTCCTACTTTGTTCCTCATGTTGACTGATGAGAGATGCCTCAATGCTCTCCTTTCAGCGGGTCTCTTTCCATTGACTTCAGCTCATTTATTCTAGATATGGGACCTAGAGTTTTATGAGTACCTTGAGGCTTGCAGTTATTATTGGCATGCCCTCTCACCATTGACAGATGGGAATACATCAATGTCTCCTAATCAATGGATTTCTCAAGTGTTCGACATCGACTCCTTTTTCACACTTGTAGGAATGTACTCGGTGCCTTGATACCTACTTTCATTATTGGTAGGTTGTCTCGCATTTGTTAATGGTATACCTCAATGACCGGTAATCAAAGGATGTATCATCGTGTTCAACCTCAACTCCTTTATTCACATGATGTAGACTTGCACCTTTGGAAAATAGTGTAGAAGACTTGAAGACATCACTATGTGGCCGCAGCTTTCCTGAGCTGTTGCTTCCCCTTCATTGGACCAGTACCTATTTGACTTCATTGGTCATGGGAGATCAGATTGTACTCCATGGTATACATATATCTTCAGATTGATTTTGAGATTGGTTTCACTAGGCCTTGTTCGTGACTATGATAGATTTTGGCATGTAAACACATTTTTATTTGCCTATTCATGGCCATGAACACTTGTTTGGTATATTTTCCATATGGATCTACATTGTATTCTTGGTAGCCATGTATGCAAAGTTAGTACATAATGTAATGAGCAATTGAGTTCATCCAACTGGTTCTCTACCACTCCACTTCTGGGTTATTTATAATGTATTTCGGCCATTGAAAATACTCCTTTGATCTCACACATTAGGGGGCATATGTTATAGCAAGATTTTCCTCACCATTGTTATCTTGCACAGAGGGCCTTTTTCCATTTCCCTATGCAGACTTATCATCCCTTTTTGATGAATCCAGAGATAAAAATATACATTTTTCCACATATACACTCCCTATCTTCTATGAAAGATGTCTATACCCTGGGTTCTCCACTACAGCCCACGTACATCGTGATTTGTGCCAAAAAATACAAAATGAGGTTGAGTTTCCATGTCATGACAGAAGATCTATGATCCTTGGCCATCCATATACTGGAAACATTCTGACTCGTCCCTTTAGTTTCATTCTAAAGGCTATAAGAGAACAATTTCGATCTATGGAAAAGAGGAGAAAGCATTCAAATTTGAGAGCAAAGTTACTCTCGAGAAATTACTTCATATTGAGTCTGCATCCCTTTGTCCCTCAAGTCTGAACACAGTTTTCAACCCCCAAGCTCTTTCCCTATTGTTGAGATGACCTCATTGCCTCTTTCCTATGAGCTTGCCTTTGGTGGAGGATTGAAGTGGTGGAGACCCAATTGGAAGGGACTTGGTTTCTTAGTTTCAAACCATGTCGACACGGAAGTCTGTCACGTTGTCACTTCTGCTAATCAATTATTAATAGAAATACTCCTTTCCCGTCCTATCGATGTCTTGCAAACATATGATTATTATCCATGGGCATGTTTTTATTGTTTATTAATGGATTATGTTATCTGATGTGCTAACCCATTGATATCATCACTATATGCTTGCTTTTCCTGTTTGTTGAGAACTTCTCGCAAGTATAAAGCTTTGGGTCAAAGTGCTCAACGATGGAACATCATCAAACGTTGGATCGAGGTAGGCCTCTTTCTTATATTGCACATTAGTCTATATAGAATATGTTGGAATTGAGTTGATTTCTGCAGTCATACCTGTCTGTTGTGGTTTACCCTTGGCCATAGAGAGTTCTTCCCTTGTAACAAAAATATAAACTAATTGTATCTGTTAATTACAAAAATATAGGAATATTTAAGATTGATTTGGATTTCAAGTGCTTGATTTGATTGACTAAAAATAAACTTTTAGATGTAATCACTATGAAACAAACTACCAGGTGGCTCGAATGATGGAGCTTGTAGATGAATTATGTTTGGATCCTTGAACTACCTGTTGGTTTGATGGAGGTTGTTGATGATCGATCTTTGACTTTTTCTTAGTTGTTGGTCTTTATTGGTGACTGTGATCGAGAACTGAATGTGGGATTTTATCATGATATCAAAATAGATCCCTTGATTCATTGTCCTTGCTGGAGCTAGAGTCCACCCTAAACTTATTACTGTCACCTATTCTTATCCTCTAACTATTTATCGAAGCTTGTGGATTCTCAAATGTCCACATTTCCCACGAAGTATAAGGATCCTTTTGAAACACTTGCAATTAATCATAAACCAAAAGGAACCTTGCCACTCGGAACAATGATTATGGGATGAGGAACCCTGACTTCGGGCCTTCAGGCTACAGGCAAAGACGAATCGATAGAAATACTATTACCCGAAGGCTGAAATCCAAAGTGGAAGAGTGACCAAGATGGAATTGTGACCATTGGCATATTGGAGTGTGAATAAAACTTGCGCAAGTTGCAAGATCCAAAGCACTCGACTGGCGTTGATCTGCGTTTGATATGGACTGTCAGATGATGTTTGAAACCTGAGATATTTTACCTTCTGACTGCCATGATGTCTTTTTAGTGGGATCATTACGGAATAGTTTTCTGTCAAAAGGTCATGGGAAAATGTGATTGGCTACGAAAAGGATGACATGGGGGAAATTGCCCAGTGGAGATGGGATGAGTAGATGCAGGAGTGTAAGTGATAGGGATAGGTGGAGAAAGTGATGTGTAAAGAGAGGGGAAGTGTAGGCAGAGAGGTGGACAGTATCGAGAATGAGGTGGCAAGTTGCGGGTAGTGAGAGGAGACAAGTGTAAGGGGAGTGGTCAGATAGATGGATGATGTGACAAGAAAGAGAGTATGCGATAGAGTGAGTGGGGTACAAGTGTAAGCAGGGAATGTAAGTGGTATTGGGTGTGGTTTGGAAGGATTTTGGANTAGGTGGTAAGTAGTATTAGGAGGGGGGTTTCCGAAATAATGAGGAGGTGCCACGTAGGTGGGGGAAAAACAACTTTTTGAACACCCCCCCATCGTTAAAGGAAGAAAGGTCGGGGGGGTCTGAAATAGCCTTAGGACCATTGATTTGGGTGATGGGGATGCAACCAATGAGATTAGCGTGAGGATTAAGCGCTAAATGCCAAAAGGTCTTTTCTGCTAGCTAACTTACGATAAAAACATGCACCAGGTAGCGCTAAGATCATTTTTTTCCATTTTACACCATAGTTTTATTTCCTACGGCTACAAATATCCAAATTTATTCAAACAAGGGGTGTTTTGACAATCCCCTTTCAAATTTTTCTTGAAATCAAAATAACTGAAAAAATGGATATCAAACAGCGTAATGATTATCCTATAAAATTATAGGACCCTAACATAGGCTCCACTTGGGGATGGCAGCTCCCGAAGAGGTGTCAAGAATCACATACCTTTGACTTCGTGGACCTGTGCCTTGTCCATTGGGCCGTTTCCAAAACCTGTAACCTGATTTGACCTATGAACTTCAAACTGTGACCTTCTTCAATTGAACTCAACCTACTTTCAAACTAAAAATCAAAATTGTAATTGCTCCAATCTGGAAATGAAACTCCGAAATTGAAATTGAAATGTAATGACAAAGGTGCTTTCCCAGCAAGCTTATTTGCACACTAAAAATATGACCACTGAAAAGTTGCTTACTTAGTAGGCTCATTTATATACAATACTATTCCAACCTGCTGAAATTACTGCTCAATTAGGTAATGGAAAAATGCCAATGAAGCCAATCCAGTAGTTGATTCACTAACTCTGCCCTTTCACTGTTTCTAACAATCATGAGAACCAACTCTGGTAATGGTCCTTAAAACTAGTTGTCAGCCTGACTTTTATAATAGAGAGCTTTGAAACCATGAGAAACAAAAGAGGCACTGGAAATTAATTAGAATCCTGAAATGAAAAACTCTTCCATATAGATAGCGATGGGATCATGATAAATATGACCTATTTCTTGGTATTCAAAGAATTCAACAATCTTAAGGTCATCATTGGGTATTGTACATGTTAGCACTCAAAATGTAATGGTAAACTTTTAAGTGTTTCATTAGATCAAGGCTTGTTTTTCCCTTTTTCCAAGGTCTTTTGCCCATTGTCATAATTGTCAGTTTCCCCATCAAGCCTTGACAAGCTCTCATTGATTGATTTTTTCCAATATTCTTGTGACTCTATCTTCTGACCTGCATTCCCAAAACAAAAACACTAAACTGTTATTGTTGCCTAAAACCTTAGTTTTGTGTCTCTTTATATTTTTTATTTGTAAATTTTATGAAAAGGGTGGTGTGTACTTATGTGACCTATGTCTAATCCAAAATCTAACCTTATCAATCGTTCTAGTGCATATGCCAAAATAATCATTCAACACCTATCAAACACCAACATCAAATCCTAGTGCCAAACCAATGGGTCTTTTGTGCTCTACACGACATAGCACTATGGAAGTGTTGACACTTTTAAAATGCATGATCCTTGTATGTTCTTCATTTCACTACTTAATATGCTACATAATATCCTAGCTGAACTACACAGTGGCGCTACCAATTTTGTGGAGTGCTACAGAATATCCTAGTTGAACTACATAGTGGCGCTACCCATTCTGCAGAGTGTTATGGAATCTCCTAGCTGAACTACACAGTGGCACTACCCATTCTATATAGTGCCATGGAATATCCTAGCTGAACTACATAGTGGCACTGCCAATTATGTAGAGTGCTACAAAATCTCCTAGTTGAACTACACAGTAGCGCTACCAAATCCACAAAAGTTGATTCGGGAGGGGCGCTACGGAATTACACACAGTCATTGTACAGGAATGGCGCTACGAACTGGCCATAAAAGTTTAAGTGGCCCAAGGGCCAAGCTCCAGCTCTAGCACACCTACATATATAATCACACATGTTAGGGGTTAGCATCGAACCACAAGTCACACTATCAATACACAATCCAAAGCCAATACTCAGCTATAGTGTGCTACCAACTCTCCAGATTTCTGCGTGGATAAGATTTGATCAACTTTGACCCTTTTCTTCAGCGTTTTAAGAGGTGACTCATAGCCCAGGTGGTGGATATATCTCAAGGGAGACTCCTACAGCCTCGAGGAAGCTCATGTGGAACTCAGCCAAGAGAACATAGATAGCATTCAATTTATTTTTCAACATTTCAAGGAAGGAAATTATAGGTGAAATATTATTCTCAATGCACGAATTCGACAACCAAACAATATTCAAATCACTTCCATATTTCAATTTGACAGTTGTATTTTTTCCATCTTTCCAAGAAGAATTTCACAACGAGCTCCATATTTCTTCCAACTTAACCAAAACATAATTCTATTTTTAGATATTAGTTCATGATTTGTAAAATGGGGGGGGGGGGCATTTTTAGAGAGAAAATACCTGAGAGGTCTGGGTGGTATTTCAAGATCCGTGAGGGAGATAGAAAGGAATGAAAAGTCTTTGATTTTAAGTTGCAGACCTGTGTTTCCTTCTATGTAAAGACCTCAGCTGACAATGAATTTATATGTCAGTTTGTTTTCTCTTTTCTGTGTAAATCATTTTCTCATCTTTCATGTTCTTGGATATGTGTTGCTACTATAGGTTATATGTCTGCAATTTCTATGTTGAGAGGGTTATTGTATAGGATATGCTCTATCCCTTACCACAAGCTTATCTGAGTTTTAATTCAGTTTTAGAAAGGATTTCTGAAAACTGAGTTTTTCCTCTTGTTGTCAGATGTATTGAAGATCAGGACACTCTTTGATCATTTTCAATTTTGTTTTTCTTATTTCTTCTTTCCATCTCTTTATAAGCATTATAACTGATCCCAAATTTATTGACCTGACACATAGAATGTTAGGTCAGGGTGCAGTTTTTTTTATGGACTCCATGCCCAATGGATTCATTGCCTTCTTGATTAATTTTACCACTCTCAAAGTTTCCTAAAACCCAACTTATCCAATCAAGTCTTTTAAATTTCAAGATGTGCTAGGCT
>ML783522.1:304740-333854 GCA_009831015.1 Picea engelmannii | reverse complement strand
ATGATATGATTGTTATGGAGACTGTATGTCTTTGGACAATAGATGTATACTGTTGTGGTGGATGTGTGCCACTGATTGTGACTATATGTCACTGATCAAGTATCTGTGTGCTACTTGGTGTGGTAGTGTACCACTCGATTGTAGTTGTGTACTACTATGGATAGACACATATGTGTTCTATTGAATGACATTGTTATGATTTCCTTGAAGACTATCAGTAGTGTTGGCAATGATTATCAGCTAGATGGATGATCAATGGACAAATATTTCCCAGACGAAAAATGATCCAGGAAATTTACTCTTCTAGGATATATGTCTGGATTAGAAGAATGGTTCTTGTGTCACTCTGTGGAGTGAGTGACTTATCCAACATCATGTTTGATTACTCAGATGGAGTATGGTTTCGAGAGATGATGCAGTTGATGACACTGATAGTGATGATGGTGCTCATGATATAATCATGAGATAATCTATACAACTATGTTGATGCTACCGGGTGAATGGTATGTTTGTGCTCAAGACCATTACCTTCAATACCTCCCTAACTAGGAGGGAGTGTTGATATTGTGGTATCTGTGGGAGGTATTTACCTCCACGTGTAAACCTGACGAGAATAGAATATTCTAGGAAGCAAGAAGAAACCATAATTAATTTGTTAATAACCCTAAAAGACAAGTTTTCTCAAGAGAATGACTTGTATAAGGTTATTGGCCTCCAAGAGAAGAAGTCGGCTAAAGGAAATGTTATATACTAAAGAATTAGTACCTAGAATGAGAATTCAGCCCAGGCAGTTTGCCGGAATTAGTATAAATATAGGAGGCCAGTCTTCATTCTGGCCAGTATTCTCAAAACTGTAGAAGCAACACTTGTGCACACTGCAGTGGGCCAGTTTGGGCACAAGTTTGGAGGAGAGTTGTCGTTGTAGTTGTTGCAGCTAGCAGATTTCGGTTTTGGCTTGGACTCTCTCTTGGTTATGGTTTGGACTCTCTGATAAACTCTTGTTACTCTTTCTTGGTGCGTTATCCTTGGAGAAAGGTGTGCCACCTTTGTTTGGTTATCCAGTCTAGGGTTTTCTTCTGGAATGATTGTTTGTCAAGGTTAAGGTGCTCGGGGGTGGCTTCGTTCTATGGTTAAACGAGAACATTCATTATATTCTAACAATATCAACTCAGTCCAGAGGAGTACAACTCACCTATCACATAGGTGTTCTCACAGATCATCTCAACTCGGTCCAAAGGAGTACGATCTGGAGAATGTCTCATGAAGCTGTAATCATCAACACTCCCTCTCAGCTAGGGAGGAATTTAGGGAGGAATTCTCCGTCAGGCCAAGTATCTCATGGAAGTACTTGAACTTTGTCTTGGAAAGTGGTTTGGTGGAGACATATACAACTTTCTCATGTGTAGAAAGGTATTGCACATGTACTTATTTCCTCTGCACCATATCTCTGATGTAATGGTATTTGATCTCAATGTGTTTCGATTTATCATGAAACACAATATTCTCTGAGAGCATCACACAACTCTGGTTATCGTAGTGGATAATGGTGGAATCCATCTCATGTCCAAATAAGTATGCAAGGATCTTGCGAAGCCATACTGCTTCGCGGACTGCCACACATAATGCAATGTACTCTGATTTTGCGATACTCAAAGCCACATAATTTTGTTTCCTACTGCACCCGGAAACCATGGCAGATCCCAAAGTAAAACAACAACCTGAGGCGCTCTTTCGGTCCATTGCGCTCCCTTCCCAATCTGGATTGGCATATCCCTACAATATCATGTCTACACTGGAGCCATATCTCAACCCATAACCAATTGTGCCTTGTAAATATCTCGACACATGTTTCGCTGCTATCGAGTGTGTCTGTCTTGATTGACTCATAAATTGACTGAGTACACTCACTGCATAGCATATATTAGGTCTGGTGTTAACCATATACATTAATGATCCAATCAGTTGTCTGTAAATATGTGGATCAATCTTGCCTGAATAGAAAGAACTCTCGCTTAGTTTCTTCAGATTCATCACCATTGGTGTAGCCATGGGCTTATTTTCTATCATCCTAAATTTGTTCAATATATCCATTGTGTATTTTCCCTGACTCGGGAGAATCTCATCAGTTCTCTGCTACACTTCTAGTCCCAATAATTAGTGCATCATACTATTGATGATTGCATCTATGTGAGACATTCTCCAGCTTACAAACCTGTTAGATGTGGATCGTTGCAGCTATGTGAGACTTTCTCTAGATTACAAACCTGAGAGAAAGCCCCTAAGAAGGGTATGTGGTTCCTATCTAAGATAGAGCTAGAATGTAAATATGACCTCCTCCATTCAGAGAGTTGAGAATAACTCCATATGATTATCCCGTGGGAAAGGCGATCTGCTAAGTTGGACGTTCTTGTGGCTGAGCACAAGGTGAATGTGTGAAATCCCAAAGTGTTGGGTGCATCGCCATGAGAATAGAAATGAAGATGACGTATTATCCTCCTCTGAGCAACAGAGTTGATGAGAAACTCCAGATGACTCTCTTGTGTGATGCAGTGGGAAAGAAGATCTATTGAGTGGACATGCCTGTGGATGAGCACAAGTGAACGTGTGAAGAACTGGTTCTTCTTTGTAATGCAGTGAGCCATATATATGTACATCCCTATGGATGTGCCCCTAGTGGCACTAGTGGGTGTATCAAATCCCTTGCTATATTGTTCAATATTCAGACCTTCCTGTAACCCTAATTGTAATGTAAATGGTACAGGTCGTCCCCACCTTAATGTGACTAGTAATTAATGTAAAAGATAATTAATCTGGTTAATATTAATTATATTATAAGCTAGTGAGGTCATCCCTATTGTGCCAATAGACACTTATGTTGACAGTTTCAGTTTAGTATAAGTAAAGGTAGATTCCCCATTGTGGAATCATATCTTTCACATGAGTTTGGAAATTTCAGCAAGTATATCTCCTTGGGAAAAGTGTGCACCTCTCTTGGGCGCTAGTCTTCTAAGGTTTGAGTACCCTCTTGTGTGCTAGGTCTTATTGGTGGTAAAGGTATTTCTCTTGAAGAATATAATAAAGGATTTGGATGGGTTTTCTTCCCTTGTTGAAAAGGGTTTCCCATGATAATTCTTGTCTTCTTGTGCATGGTGTTTCTTCTTGTGATCTTGGTTGTTGCAACATTATTGTTTATGGTTAAGTGAAATACTAAAAATGGAATGAACTTCATGCTTAACCGAGCTTATTGAAAAATCAACATGGTATCAGAGCATAGGTCTTGAAGAACCCATTGCACAAAACTTCAAGGCAAACCGTCCTCTTTTTGCAGAACCGTACGACCCTCCTAGGGTTTCCAAAAATTATGTACGACCCTCCTTATTTCTCAGTTTTAGCCCTTAATACTTGGATGTTGGGTCTATTTTTGGCATAGGAGAGTATGAACTCCTCCAACGCACCTCCAAAGACTCTCATAATGAAATTTCAAGCATTTTCAATTTTTGACCCTAGGGTTTCTAGGGTTTCGCTAATTTTTCCAGAAACTTCAGTATTAGGGTTTATGCAACTCATTGAAGGAGATCTTCAACACACCAATGTTGTCTCATATTTGAAAGGATTATTTTTGGCAGTCATAAGTCCAACAAAACCTAAAAGTTCTAGCCTAGCCTAGCCGTTAGGTTTTCTAGCCCAGTTGACAAAGGGTTGTGAAGAATCTAAAATTATGATGAACAAAACTATGATGGAAGTTAAGCTTGATGAATCAATCAACTCCAAGTTTTTGGAAGAAAAGACTTCAAAGGAAGACTTATTGTGGGTAATACAAAAATGTGTCACTGTGACATACCTCATTCATGAAGATGTCAAGAGGACAAAGATCAACCAAGAGCCATTGGAGAAATCATATCAGCACCCTCATGTATGCACACACACACACACACACACACACACACACACACACACACACATATATATATATATATATATATTATTTGTATCATTGTCATGAGGGAAATTGCAGAAGGAAGGAACCTTTTGTTGAAGTCATG
Organism: Picea engelmannii; assembly: GCA_009831015.1. Lineage (NCBI taxonomy): Eukaryota > Viridiplantae > Streptophyta > Pinopsida > Pinales > Pinaceae > Picea > Picea engelmannii. The sequence goes on along the minus strand of ML783522.1, from coordinate 329,811 downwards.
GATCCAAAGGGATATCAGTGCATTCAGAGGAAGAACACACTCAAGGTGAACACTCCAGGTTTGATTTTTATAATTTTCATTCCTCTAACCTGTATTTATAAAGTTTGATACATTACAAGTAGGTGTTGTAGTTGTGACAACAATCCTTAAATTGTTTTAATTATAGAGATGCACTCATTATTCCCCTTTAGGAGATATTCTTGTTTTGATTCCTCTTGTTTTCTTGTTCCAGACATGTTAACTATAAAGGAATATGTTTATCCTTCAGAGGGAGCCACTTGACTTAGAGGGAGTCAAAACTAATTGATAAAGAGGAATAATAGAACCATCATTGGGGAAATCAATGCAATAATACATGATCAGAATATTTCGATGATTCTATGGGGAGAAGCACGCATGAAACAATATATGTTCAGAACAAGAGTCTTCACCAGACTTTGAAAAACATAACTCCCGAAGAAGTCTTCATCGGAATGAAGCCTGGTATTGAACACTTCAGGTTATTTGGGTGCCTAGTGTATTTTCATGTACCCAAAGAGAAGAAGTCCAAGCTAGATCCTTTAGAAAGAAAGGATATAGTGAATCTTCAAAGACATCTCACATCCCAGATTGACATCCCTGGTTAGAGACAGATTGAGACAGGCGGAGATGTTGTCCTTGAAGAAGAGATAGTCTTTCAAAGATCCAGAGAATCTCATATGGAGATTGACAGTAAGACAATACCTTCTCCCCCTTCAACAGTTCAGAGGGAGACATACATTATTCTAGTTTCTCTAGTTGATATGTTCAGAGATATTGTAGTAGGGCATAAAATGCCTACCTAGACTCTCTATGAAAGAGGCAGATAAACATACAAGCCTCTCAAGGCACATCCCGAGAGAACAAAGAGATTTTTCGAGCTACTCTTCAGCCATGATCCACATCATTGATTCTGAGCCTTCTTGTCATAGAGAAGCAACATGAGAAAAGGTATGGCAAGATGCCATAACAGAAGAATACCAATATATATTAAAAGAATGATGTATAAGATATTGTTCATATACCAAATGGAAAGTCTGTGATGACTTCCAAGTGGATCTATAAGATCAAGCATGCAGCTGATAGAAGTGTCGAGAAATACAAAGCGAGATCTATAGCGAGAGGTTTCTCACAAACAAAGGGAGTTTTCTATGATGAGACATTTGATCCAGTAAACCCGATACAATTTCATTCATATTACCATCCATAAGTTGGAAACTATATCATATGGATGGATTCTTGATGAGTTTGGGCTTTAGTAAGAGTGTTGTTGATCCAAACCTATATTATTACAGTGTTGGTGATGAGAGTTTGATTTTGATGACTTATTCAGAAAGCCTTGTTGTTAGATACAAGCAAAGCCTTGACTTATGATTTCAAGATGAAGGATATGAGTATGATGCACCACTTCTTGGGACAAGAAATATGAAAGAGGACCGATGATATTTTTCCTAAGTCAAGGAAAACATACAACAAGAATATTAAAAGAAGTTCAGTATGACAGAATGCAAAACCACCGTGATGGAATTGAAGAAAGTGATGATGATTCAGACGATATTGATCCACAACTAATTGGATCATTAATGTATCTGGCTAACACGAGACCTAATTCATGCCATACAGTGAATTTGCTTAGTCAATCCATGAGTCATCCGAGACAGACTCACTGGATAGCAGTAAAGCATGTATTGAGATATATATACTAGGCACAATTGAATATAGCCTTAGATATGCCTCTAGTGTGAACTTGAGTTTGTAGGATATGTCGATATAGATGAGCAGAGAGTATAGTGGACTGAAAGAGCACATCTAGTTGTTGTCTTACCATGAAGTTTGCCATGATTTCCTGATGTAGCAGGAAACAAAACTCTGTGGCCTTGAGTACCACATAAGAAGATTATATAGCATCGAGTGTGCGAAGCCATATGGCTTCACAAGCTTCTGACAGATTTACTTGACCATGAGATGGATCCTAGGGTGACAACCAAGATCCGTTTGTAAATCTCCTTGAGAACCCAGTGTTTCTCGATGGATCGAAACATGATGAGATGAAATATCCTTATATCAGAGATATGATGCAAAATAAAATCATACACATGCAGTACCTTCCTACACATGAGTAGATTGCAGACATCTTCACCAAACTAACTTGGTGAAGAATGCCTCCCTAGTTGAGAGGGAGTGTTTATGACTACATCCAAGAAAAAATTCAAAGTACATCCGTGTGAGACTTGGAATGATGAAGAATGCCTCCCTAGCTGAGAGGGAGTGTTGATGATTACAGCTATGTGAGACATTTTGTAGCTTACAAACCTGTGAGATGTGGACCATTGCAGCTATGTGAAACTTTCTCCAGCTTACAAACCTGAGAGAAAGCCCCTAAGAAGGGTGTGTGGTTCCTATCTGAGACAGAGCTGGAAGGTGGAGATGACTTCCTCCGTTCAGAGAGTTGAGAAGAACTCCAGATGATTATCCTATGGAAAAGGCGATCTGTTGAGTTGGACATGTATGTGGTTGAGCACAAGGTGAACATGTGAAATCCCAAAGTGTTGGGTGCATCGTCATGAGAAAAAAAATGAAGATGATGTGTTATCCTCCTATGAATAGTAGAGTTGACGAGAAACTCCAGATGACTCTCCTGTGTGATGCAGTGGGAAAGAAGATCAGTTGAGTGGACGTGCATGTGGACAAGCAGAGGTGAATGTGTGAAGAACTGGTTCTTCTATGTAATGCAGTGAGCCAGAGATATGGACATCCATATGGATGTGACCCTAGTGGATGAGCACTAGTGGGTGTATCAGATCCCTTGCTATATTGTTCAAGAGTCAGACATGCCTGTAACCCTAATTGTAATGTAAAGGGTACAAGTTGTCCCCACCTTAATGTGACTAGTAATTAATGTAAAAGATAATTAATCTGGTTAATATTAATTATATTATAAGCTAGTGAGGTCAGCCCTATCGTGCCAATAGACACTTATTTTGACATTTTTAGTTTAGTATAAGTAAAGGTAGATTCCCCATTGTGGAATCATACCTTTCACATGACTTTGGAAATTTCAGCAAGTATATCTCCTTCGGAAAAGTGCACACCTCTCTTGGGTGCTAGTCTTCTAGGGTTTGAGTACCCTCTTGTGTGCTAGGTTTTATTGGTGGTGAAGGTCTTTCTCTTGAAGAATATAGAAAAGGATTTGGCTAGGTTTTCTTCCCTTTTTGAGGAGGGTTTCCTAGGATACTTCTTGTGTTCTTGTGCATGGTGTTTCTTCTTGTGATCTTGGTTGTTGCAACATTATTGTTTATGGTTAAGTGAAATGATAAAATTGGAATGAACTTCATGCTTAACCTAGCGTATTGAAAAATCAACACATACCATGGTCCTTCATCTTGAATTCAGAAGCTACTGCATGCTTGCATTCAAGAATAAGGATTTCTAAACTAGTGAGGAGTAAGTCATCAACATATAGGACCAAAATCAGGCACTTGTAACCAACAATATTGTAGTATAGGTTGGGATCAACAACACTCTTGTTGAATCCCAAAATCATCAAGTATCCATCAATCTTCTCATACCATGCACGATGTGATTTCTTTAGTCCATATAGGGATTTCTTCAACCTGCACACATGACACTCCTTCTCATGTATCACAAATCCATATGGTTGCTCGATGTAAAATTCTTCCTCAATTTCTCCATTGAGAAATGTTGTCTTCACATCCATCTGATGTAGTCTCCAACCCATGGATGCTACAAGGGAAATAATCGTATGGATGGAAGTGTATCGGGAAATAGGAGAAAATGTCTCCTCATAATCTATTCCCTCCACCTGAGAGAATCCTCTAGCCACAAATCTGACTTTGTACTTATCGACACTTCCATCAGTTGCATGTTTGATCTTATAGATCCACTTGGAAGTCACTACAGACTTCCCTTTCGGTCTCAGAAAAATATCCCACACATCATTCTTCATGATGGCCTGATACTCTTCGGTCATGGCATCTCGCCAAACCTGCTTACATGTTGTTTCTTCATGGTAAGAAGGCTCAGTATCAATGATGTGGCTCATAGTTGAAATATAGCTCAAAAATCTATGTGGTCTCTTGCTCTCTCGGAATGTACCACGAGGAGCTGCATATCCCTCTACCTCCTGCAGAGTTTTTCGAGCCCATGCAGGCTTCTTCTGGCCTACTACAATGTCTTTGGGAACATCAACTCAATCAACTGGATCAGTAATTGTCTCCTTCTAGACTACTTAAGGGGGAGAAGGTATTGTCTCTTCTTTCTTCTCGCTATGAATCTCCATATGAGATTCTCTGGATCTTTAGAAGATTATCTCTTCCTCAAAGGTGACACCTTCTCCAACCTTGATTTGTCTCTGACCAGTGATGTATATCCGGTATGCATTCGAATATTCATTGTACCCCACAAATTTACCCTTTTTTCTTGAAGGGTCTAACTTAGTCCTCTTTTCCTTAGGTACATGAAAGTATATTGGACACCCAAATATCCTGAAGTGTACAACCTCAGGCTTCACTTCAGTGAAAGATTCTTTGGGATTCATGTTCTTCATAATCTTATGAGGACTCATGTTATGAACATACACAATTTTCATGGATGCCTCTTACCACAAAATCATAGGTAGATTCTAGTCATGTATCATCGCTTTGGTTTCCTCAATAATTGATCTATTCTTCCTCTCTACAACCCCATTTTGTTGAGGGTTATAAGGAATGGTGTACTCCCTCTTGATCCCTACCTCAATACAAAAGTCATTGAAGTCCTTGGAGGTGTACTCTCCTCCATTATTTGATCTCAACACCTTGATCTTCCTCCTGGTTAGGTTCTCAACCTGAGCTTTAAACTCCTAAAATCTCGCAAGGACTCCATCTTTGGTCTTCAAAAAGTAAATCCACTTCTTCCGAGAGTGATCATTTATCAAGAGCACATAGTACAAGTATTCTCTCAAGGAAGCAACAGTCATGGGTCCCCTTGGATCTACTTTCACTGCTCGGAAAGGACCCCTTGACATTCTTTCCAAGAGAACAACCTCTACAAACACCATCATGCTTGATATTTATCTCTGGAAGGTTTGTCACCATATTCTCCAGAGCGGGAAGGGCTCTATAATGTAAATGAGAAAGTTTCCTATGCCATATCTCTCTCAAGATGATATTATCATGTAAAAAGGCATGGGTTGGTTGCACACTCAATATGTACAAACTATTTTCTTGAACACTAATCACCCAGGTAGAATCCATGTGTGAGCTCTTGTGCCATGCAAGAACTTTTCCTTCATAGAAAATAACCTTGTACCCTTTATCCTCTAAGGTAGAAACAAAGACAAGGTTCATTTTCATCCCATGTACATATAGTACCTCACTTAGTTGAAGAGGTATGTCAGAATCTAGTTGGAAGGAGGAAGATCCAACTCCCTTCATAGTATATCTAGAATTATCACCAAGTACAACATGTAGATGAGACTCTTTCTCTACAAGATCTATAAGATGTTCTTTATATCCAGTTATGTGTTTGGAAGCACCACTATCAATCAACCAAATATCACTATCAGTATGAACCGTAGATGTGAGTGGTGAAATGAAGAAGAACGCCTCATCCTTTACGCCTTCATCTCTATGAGGTGGTTCTGAATCAACATTAGCAATGAATGCATGTTGTCTTCCATTCTTCCTACTAGGACAATTTCTCGCAATGTGTCCATACTTGTTATATCTGAAACATTAAATCTTTGATATGTCTTTTCTTTGTTCATGACTTGGAGCTGCTAAATTTTTCTTTTCATTGAATGTTTTTTTTAAACTTCTTCTATTTCTTCTACCTTTCTTTGCATGAGAAGCAAGGGCTTGATTTTCATTATGATGGGAGTCTTTCACACCTCTAGCTATAAGTCTAGTTTCGTCTCGGGTGCAGTAATCCCATAGACGATCAAACTGAGGTAAGTCTTCTCTTCCATTGATACTTTGAATTAATGGTTCCCAATGGCTTGGAAGAGCATTGAGATTAATCATGACAAGTTCTTTGTCTGTTATGGTTTCTTCAATGGCACCTAACCGATCTCTGATCTATGAAATCTTCATGAAGAAGGTAGTAGTGGTGTCATCTTTCGTCATCTTGAGATTTTGAAGTTGGTGTTTCAATGTAAGAGTTATGTTAGTGTTGTTTCTCTCAAAAAATTTCTTCAACACATCATACATTATATAAGTTGTATTTAAGGTAGAAATGTGAGGTAGTAGATGATCTCTTATTGAGTAGATGATTATTTTCCTAGCTTTGACATCATCTGTCTTCCATCCAGCCTTATCTTCATCGATTGTTGTTGTTGGTAGAGTTCCTTCTGTCAATATCAATAGGTCACTCTCTTCTAGAGTGATGTGTAATCTTGACTTCCAGGAGTTGAAGTTTCTTGATCCATCAAGCCTATCTTCCACCAATTTTTTGTTCCTCATGGCTTGCAGATTCTTCACAAACCCTAACGGCTAGGCTAGAAACACTAGCTTCATAAAACCTGATGGATAGGCTAGGATAGAAACCCTAGGTTTCATTGGACTTATGATTGCCAACAAGAAGCCTTGGAGAATCAAAATAACCCCAACGAGATGCAAAATTCCCCAATGAACTGTAGAAACCCTAGAATCTGAAATCTGCAGAAACCCTAGAAACCCTTTCTGTGAATATTTTAGGCCCAACGCTTCAAGGGAAAGTGTTAAAACTAGATTGACAAGGAAAAGGGTAAGGGTCGTTTTTGCAGCTGTAGCGATAAGGTGACGGATAGCTTGGAAAGGTGTTGGAGTAGCTTGGGCAATGGATCTTTCAGTGACACTTCTCTGATCCCATGTTGAATTTTTAATGCAAGCTCAAGCACATGTAGTTTCTTTTCAATTTAGCATGAACTTGAACCATAAACAATGCAGCAACACAAAATACAATAGTTGTAGTAAACCAATATCACAAGAAGAATAACCATGCACAAGACACAAGAAGTTATCCTAGGAAAACCCTTCTCAAACAAGGGAAAAACCCAACAACCCTTTACTATATTTCCAAGAGACGAACCCTCTCCACAAAAAAACCTAGCACACACAATAGGGTGCTCTATGACCAAGAAAGCTAGCGCATATAAAAGAGTGTGCACCAAATTTCATCTCATCAAGTGAATGTGTTGAGTGAATGAGATATGATCCATAATGGGGATGTATCTCTCTAATAAATACATGACCTAACTCATCAAATAGATGTGTATATTGGCACAATAGGGTCCACTTGTACAACTCAATAATATAATTAATATTTTACATAATATTAATTATCTTTACATAGTAGAGTCAACTTGTACCCTTCACAATACAAATTAGGGTTTCACAATAGTCTTACTCTTTGAAAATATAGCAAGGGGTATCACACATATCCTTTAGTGCTATTCCACTAGGGACAAGTCCATATGTGCTCAACCAAAAGGGACGTCACTCTCAACATATCAACTCAACTAAGTCCATAGGAGTACGAACTGGAGAGCCATCTCAAGTCAACTCAACTAAGTCCATAGGAGTATGATAGGATACCATCTCAAGTTAGCTCAACTTAGTCCAGAGGAGAACGACAAGAGACCAACACAAGTCATCTCAACTCATTCCAGAGGAGTACGAATCACCTATCACATAGGCGTTCTCACAAATCACCTCATCTCAGTCCAGAGAAGTATGATCTGGAGAATGTCTCGTGAAGTTGTAATCATCAACACTTTCCATCATCATCTTCATTAGATATGGATAATCTATGTTTAGTCTAAGCATTTAGGCCTAAATATAAATCTTTAAAAACCCAAGGGGGTTTAGATCAACTAGTTGTTGTTGGACATTTGGCTAATTCTATGCCACAAGGTGCCTAGTTCAAATCCCACTATGTTAAACACATTAGTCTATGCCTATAAGTTTACTAGGGATGCCATCACAATTGTGGGGAAGAATCCCCTAGATTTACCCATGAGGTCTTTTAAAAAATGATCCCAAAGGTTTAGGTAAATTACTTTTCATCAATGTTATTGTCCATTTCATTAGTTTTGTGCCAACAAATACATGTTCTTAATCCCCCTAAGTGAGGTGAAATACTCTACGTTGATGGGTTTACTAGGGATGTCATACACAAATGTGGGGAAGCATTCCTTGGGTTTCCCCACGAGGTTTACCTTGGACTATATATGAGAGAGAGAGAGAGAGAGAGAGAGAGAGAGAGAGAGAGAGAGAGAGAGAGATTCATTCCCACTGGAGTGCACACATGTCAACATATATGAATTAGGTGCATTAGATTGACTAACATAAATATTGGCACAGTGAAAAAATCAGCATTAATCTATCTAACATCATATAACAACATATGCATGTGTGTGTGTGTGTGAAGTTGTGAGTTCACATCACAAATAGTTTGACATGTCTAGCCATAATGACACAATATGTATGTATGTCCCATATGTATTCAAGTTTGGTCTATCATGTTATTGATGTAATTGACCCTTCATTATTTTTTGTCATTGTATAAAAGGGATTGGCCCTCCCAAAAACTTCCCACTTGAAATATTAAGGACTTATTTCCAAACTTCCTTTGAGAAGGGACAATCTAGAAGACTATGTTGGATTCTCTCATCATCATCCCTATAAAGACAACATATCCTTGGTCCTTTCCAGACTCCTTATGCAAAGTATCCCAAGTGAGTGTCTTGTTTATTAGGGCTAGCCAAAATAATAGTCTTTTTTGCAAAGGAGTCGTATGTTTCTAGGTAGGTTTGTACCACCAATGATCCTCTTGAGCATCAATTAGGAACATTGCTTGATAGCCAAATCTTGCAACACACTCACACACACATACAATAGAGGGGTTGTGAGATCATACTATTTCATCTTCATCATCCTTCAATTTAACAAAGAAAATGGAGATTATATCTACCAAGGAGTCCCAATGCTTAGTTTCTTGACCATCAAGATCTATATCCCTTGCCCTCTTCCAACCTTGATTCCAAAAGTAACTTAAGTTTAGATCAACAAGAAAATGTCACTAAAATGCAAGACAAGGTCTACACATGGTCTCAAATTATCGTTTAAAAGTTACTATGATTTCCTCATGAGATACCACATTGTGTCATATGGTTATATGTCATGTCTAGATCCTAAAAAGTCTTCAAATTTAAATGTAAACTTAAATTCCCAAAAACAGGGTGGATGCTAGACAAAATTAACAAAAAATACACTCCTAAGGACAAAAAGATTTTATAAAGGTTTATGGATCCTTATTAAACTATATTATACCTATATATCCATGTTGGATAGCCAACTGAGATAGGGCTACTCCTATGTCATCATTCATGTATAATTTGGCACATCATCATGTACAAAGAGTTGTATCTCAAGCTAACACAAAGGTGTGGCAACTATGTGTATTTTTCCAAGGTGGTAAAAAATACAAAAACTCTTTGAAGTACCATTTTGAAAGACCTTTATCTTTTAGAAGGGGATAGTTTTGAGAAATATGGAAATGTCATGTGATGTAAAAACTAAGAGAATATAGAAACAAACTTTCTTCACTCACATGGAATTATGATATCTTGGTATGTATTTCATAGTGGTCTGCTCACTGGAAATAGTTTTTTTTTTTTTTATCAATATTGGACTTTTGAGAAATTAATGGAGTTTATAAGACATGGGAGTAAATTTAGGACCTTTGTTTGAGATAAGGATGTGAGTAGGAAATTATATGCTCAACGAGACTTTGTGTCACGTGAAAAGGGCTTACAACTAGAATGAAAATATAAGTATAAACAATCATTGATAATACAATTGATTTTTAATTTAGATCCTACAAGGATGAATAAAGTATAATTGTTGTAAGATTTTTGTTGTTTGGACTATTCTAGTCTATGTTTAGAGAAAGTGAAATCCCTTAAAGGATGTGCTTTGTTGATTCCATAAGACTATGGTAAGTAATTTTTAAGACAATTTGAAGATAGTACAAAAGTATATTCTCAAGAGTTGATAGGCTAGCGAGTTTATATTTTGATTTCAAAATTTGAAAATAAAATATAAAGATATTTTTCTTGGAAAAGAAAAACCATTGATAACATAACATTAATAATCATAACAAAAATAACTGAATGTAAAAAATCATATATATATATATATATATATATATATATATATATATATATATATATATATATATATATATATATATATATATATATATATATATATATATATATTAAATCACAAAATTCATCATATATATTACACCAAACAATATATACATATATTAATGAAAGGTATAATGTTTACAACTTCAAATGGGGTGCACTAGTCCTCATCCATGATCCATAACAACAATGGATAGGATCTCGTTGGTGTGAATCCCATGAAAAGTGTGCTTACATACAAGGTTGTAATTTGTTACACAAACAACAATATATAAATGTAGGTCCCTATCTGATCCAGGTGGATATTGGTGGCCACCCACCTATTTCAACTAGCTCCTTTTGACAGTTTTAGTTCTGAACGTTCTTTTGTAATTCTTTGTAATTGTGGGTTCTACACTTTCAGGGATGTATGAAGCCCTACACAGCTTCCAGGTGGAAATTTTTTGGCTTCCCACCTAATACAACTGGCTCATTTTGAAATTTTTCATGTCAGTACATCTTTATGTACTTCCAGGGCCGTTTTGGGGCCCTAAACAATGTTTTTTTGGCTTGCCATAGTCAAACTATAGACAGAGTCAAAGTTTGATGGCATAATGTGTATTTCTCTAAAATACCTTTCCAATGGGATATCACGCGCCTAAAATGGAGATCGTATGCAAAATTTACGACCCTGGGAAGTTGAGGTACCAACTTACCCATCGAGGCCCACATAAATTTTGGCCTTTCATCTCCTAGGGTTAGGTTTTTTGGATGTCTAGGGTTTTTGCATTCATGATTATTGTTAAAAAATCCTTTGGAGCCTCATTGTAATCATTCTTCTCGGGTGGATGCGCGAAGTAGCCACATCTCTTCTCAAAGATAGCTACCACCATTCAAGCAAGTTGTTTTCAGTTCTGCAGTTTTACAGTTTCGGCCTATTTTGTTTATTCAATAGAAGTTATTGTTCAATAGATATGTGTTATTGTTCTCTGTATCTCTATGTTATTATATTCAGTCTGTTATTCATTTCGTTCTACTCATAAATCCGGATCAGTGGTATCAGATCGGTCTGCTCTTCATTTATTTTTCTTCATGCATGTCCCTGATAAGATCTAGGTACAAGAAGTTGGGACTCAAACCAATCGAGCCTTTGCAAGATCGATCGTGCTGAGCCCGAAAACAACCCATGGGGGACGAAAATAAAAATGATGGAGCAAGAGATCCTTTTAAAATGTTGCCCGAAGAATCCCTTTCACGAAAAAGGAATGAAATGATGGATAGCTTTGCATAGATCCTTCGGCAACTGCCCACGAGAGACACATCTTCATCAAGAATCCATGCAAACCCCTTCAAGGTACGAGTAAATTTTGATATTCCATTATTTGAAGGTCTGATAGATGTGGATGTTGTAGATAAATGGATGAATCTGCTCGAAGGGTATTTTTCGGTCCACAATTTTTTCGATAGGGAAAATATTGCTTTTGCACTCCTCAAGACCGTCCCCCGTGTTAAGGACTGGTGGGATACTTACTCTGAGCAAAGGGCCATAGAGGAAACTACAATATTTGTAGTCTCCCACACAAGGGATTCCTTCGGGGATGCCATTAAAGAATAGTACTACCCTGTTGAAATCTACAAGTACCAGTACACAAGATGGACCACCCTGCATCAGGAAAAGGACCAGACATTACCATATTTCACCAATATTTTTCATACCCTGCTCACCAAATTGGGTATCAAAGAATCTGAATGACATATGCTTCTCAAATATCATGGTTTTATGCATAGATACATTCAAATAGAAATGGATTTTATGGATATTAGATCATTGGGTACAACTTACAGATATGTTGTCAAGATCGAGAAAAAATTTAAGTAGAAGAGGCAAGAGTTTGGATCTACAAACTCTGCACAATCAAAGTAGGGAAAAGGCATCCCCAACACAAAAATCAAGGCACAAATAAAAGATGGCCACTCTCAGGACAACCAGTCCAAGCTGCAACACAAGAAAGGTAATGAGAAGTTGGAGAAGGACATGAGAAAGTGGTGTGAATACCATAAAATCCCTTCGCACAACACCGAAGAATGTCGCTCCAAGCAGTCACTAGTGGCCGAGCTCAAACCTTTCAAGTCAAAGGCAGATTATAAATCTGAATCAAATCCAGAAGGAGGGAAGCGGATTATCTATGTCGAACCGAGCACCACTGCCACTACCACCAAATTCCAGCCAAGTGAACTAGAAGAACCAGAGAAAGGGGAATGCCTCTTTCACTCACAGATGTGGGTAATGGGGACTCTGCTTCATTTCATTGTCGATAGAAATAGTTAGAAGAACCTGATCTTAGTAGAGGTCGTCAAGCGGTTGGACCTGTAGATGACACTGCATCTACAACCTTACACCATCAGTTGGCTTCGCCAAGGAAGAGATATTTGCGTTAGCCAACAGTTTCTCCTGCCCTACGGCATCCAACCCTTCAAATATGAGGTATTGTGTGATATTTCTCCCCTTTAAGTTTGTGATGTTCTTTTATGATAGCCATATTTGTGGAAATGACATGTTGTGTATGACTCAAGACCCCACAGTGTTATTATTACTTTGGGTAGACAATTGTACAAGATACCAGAGGTAGCGTCGCCTATCGCTATTTCTTTAATATATGTTAAGCAATGTAGTGAGGTCATTTCACAGACCGGGAAGTTCATCTTCTTTGTGATCCTTGCTCACAGTAGGAAGAAGGTTGTCGCCATATTCGGTCCCTCTACACAAAGCCTCTCTTTGTTGCAGAAACAAGTGGATGGAATCATGGAAGAGTGCAGAGACATCTTCTCCTCACCCACCGGGGTACCGATGCACTGCCAAGTCAAGCATCCAATTGATCTAACCCCCAGTGCACCTCTTCCTAATGGACCATTTTATCATCCCTCGCTGATGGAAAATGACGAAATCAAGCATCAGATCCAATAGTTGCTTCAAAAGGGTCACATAAAATCCAACTCCTCCCCTTGAGGAAACCTGATTGTACTGGTGCAGAAGAAAGATGGGACATGGTGGCTCTGCATTGATTACAGAGCATTAAAAAAAATCACAGTCAGGAACCAATACCCAATTCCCCAAATTGATGACCTTCTTGACCAATTCAAGGGGGTCAAGTTCTTCAACAAGATTTACCTAAAGTCTGGATACCACCATGTTCCCATCGAACTTACTGATGTATGGAAGACATCTTTCAAATCTAAAGAAGGTCTCTTTGAATGGTTGGCCATGCCCTTTGGCCTAACAAATGCACCAACAACTATCATGAGGTTGATGGATGATGTCTTGAGAAACTTCACCAACTCTTTTATGGTGGTATATCTGGATGACATCTTCATCTTCAACAAAACATAGGAGCAGCACATGCAGCATATTCAACAGGTTTTGAGCACTTTGCGAGAGCACAAGCTATATGCCAACTTGGGAAAATGCTCCTTTGGGATGAATAGGGTCCAATACTTGGGCTACATTGTTGATGAACATGGGATACATGTGGATCCAGCTAAGATCCAAGTCAACCATGATTGGCAAGCCACAACCAAACTAACCGAGCTTCGAATCTTCTTGGGACTTGCCAACTTCTATCAATGGTTCGTGTTGGGATTATCCCATATTGCATGGGCCCTCAGCCAAGTGACCAAGGGAAATGGTAAGGAAAAGTTCACGTGGGGGAAGGCACAACAATAAGCATTTAATTATCTAAAGCATCGCTTATGCTCGGCTCTAGTATCCTCCTTACCCGATATGCAACAATCGTTCGATATTGAGATTGATGCATCTGACTATGTTGTAGGTGCATTTCTCACTCAACACAGTCATTTGGTAGCATACCATAGTGAAACACTCTCATATGTTGTCCGAAAATACCACACCTATGACAAGGAAACGTATCCCATTGTACAATCATGTTGTCAATGGAAACATTACATTCTCGGAAAGGAGACAATCATCTACACTAATCACAAGCCTCTGCAGTTCATACAAACACAGGGGAAGTTGCAGAACGATGGCCATCAGAAGTGGTCGACATACCTGCAACAATTCCATCTCAACATCAAGTACAAAACAAAGAGCACAAATTGTGTTGATGACTGCCTTAGTCAACCTATCGTGGTTTCACTCACCACCGTACTCCATTCCTGTGGGCATGAGGCATTTGATTTGCCTCAACTTTATCAGCAAGATCTTGACTTCGCCACCACCTATAATCTCTTCGGTACAAGCGCAAATGTCACTGATTTTCACATTCAGGATGGACTGTTATGCCATCTGAGTCACCTCTGTGTTTTTGCAAGTGAGTGTGCAAAGATGATTTGGGAGGATCACTACAGTCGGATGGAAAGACATTTTGGCGTGGAGAAAATTGTGGTCATTCTACATAAACATTTTATTATCCAAAACTTTGACAGGACGTCAACAAGTGTATCAGATCTTGCACCGCCTATGCCATTGTCAAGCCATCCATCAAGAAGCAAGGGTTATACACCACTCTTCCTACTCCCGATAGGCCTTGGGAATCCATCTCGATGGATCACATTTATGGCCTTTCATCCACCAAGAAAATCAATGATTGTGTATTTGTGGTGGTTGATCGGTTTTCAAAGATGGCCATTCTCACAACTTCTAAGAAGAGCATCACAGCAGCAGATACTGCCAAGCTCTTCCTCGAAGGAGTATGGGTCCATTTTGGGATACCATGGACCATCATCTCTGATCGGGACAACAGGTTCCTCAACACATTTTGTTTGAGTCTCTGGTAACTGTTGGACACCAAGATCACTAAATCCACTTCCTTCCACCTCAAACCGATGGCCAGACAGAGGTTGTCAATCGAATGATTGTGAAAATCCTACACATCTATAACTCTAAGCATCCATGTACATGGGATGAGAGTCTTCCATGTGTTCATCACAACTACAACATGGATCTCCATTGCTCCACTGGTCATAGCCCATTTTAGGTGGAGCTAGGATTCCAACCCTTGGGTCCCATTGATGTTGCACTACCTCTTGCAACCACATAGACAAAATCTTCCCATGTTCAATCTGAGGCTGACAAAGCCACCATATTCATTGCGAGGATTCAACACATCTGCCAACAGGTCCATGAGATTTTGCAGAAATCCAATGTTAAGTACAAGTAGCATCATGATCAACATCGAGTACCGCACAAGTTTCAGGTGGGAGACAAGGTTTGGTTACATTTGCAAAAAGAACACCTTACATGGCCCCATCGAAATCTCTATCCACTTCGTCATGGCCCTTACACTATCACCAAGGCTGTGGGAGACAATATTTTTGAGCTCAACACTCCCCCCTTCCTTGGCTTGCACATAGTGTTCAATGTAGACCTCCTCCAGACATATTTTCCACCATTATTGGACACCTCAGAGATCGTAGAACAATTGAAACCAATAGATCTCAACCCTAACTGCATGGAAAAGGAATCCACTGATCAGATAGTGGACACACAAGTCAAGGGAACTCCCCAACAGAGGATCCAACTTTATCCAGTTCTCAAGGCAGGGAAGCTCCTGCACTAAGGAAAATAGCTCACCCAGGGCCAAATTTAGTAGAAATTTCCTCACCTGATGGGGGCACTCAACACAATGGAGACCATTGATTCCTAAGGGGGGAGGACTAATCTAGGTGGATATTGGTGGCCACCTAACTATTCCAACTATATCCTTTTGACACAGCTTCCAGGTGGATATTGGTGGCTTCCCACCTAATCCAACTGGTTCATTTTGGAAGTTTTCATGTCAGTACATCTTTTTGTACTTCCAGGGTTGTTTTGGGGCCCTAAACAGTGTTTTTTTGGCTTTCCAAAGTCAAATTGTAGACAAAGTCAGAGTTTGACGACATAATGTGTAGTTATCGAAAATACCTTTCCACTGGGCTATCATGCGCCTAAAATGGAGGTCGTATGCAAAAGTTACGACCCTGAGAAGTTGAGGTACCAACTTACCCATCGAGGCCCACATAACTTTTGTCCTTTCATCTCCTAGGGTTAGGTTTTTGGATGTCTAGGGTTTTGGAATTTGTGATTAATGTTAAAAAGGCCTCTGGAGACTCATTGTAAACATTCTTCTTAGACGAATGCACATAGCAGCCACATCTCTTCTCATATATATCTACCACCAATTGAGCAAGTTGTTTTCAGTTTTGCAGTTTTACAGTTTCAACCTATTTTATTTATTCAATAGAAGTTATTGTTCACTGGATATTTGTTATTGTTCTCCATATCTTTGTGTTATTGTATTCAGTTTGTTATTCATTTCATTCTGCTCATAAATATGGATCATTATCTCCATTTACTTGTATCCTTCTATGATGAACTCTAGTGAATTGTTCTTCTTCACAATCTCAAGAGGTACAAATTTCATTGCAATAACTTCAAAAACACATGAAACTTTCATTTGAACAAGGAATTTATAAATAATATTCATTATGTATTACATTTTGATACCTTATGTGACTGAAAAAATTGTAGGAAAGAAGATGAATATTGTGGCATTGTAGTCAATGTGGCTATAATACCCTGTAATAAGATGGTAATGCATTGTGTGTTCCATATTCTACAGATGCAACTAATCTAACAATAACAACTTCACCATCACCTTTCGTTGGAAGAAGTCAGAAGGTGGTGTGCTTATCATCATTTGTAGCAATTAAATGTCAAAAAAAAAAATATCCATTTTGATTTCTCTTTCCCCACCTTTTAATAGAGCTCACAGTAAGGAAAACATCAGCAATGCCTACAAGAAAAATGGAGATAACATTACATATTATAAAGACAATTTTATGATATGAAATGAAAATATATTAAAACATATACATGTATACTCACCATCAATGATTTTAGTTGGTATCAATAAATATTTATTTATATAAAACACCTCATGTGGATGAAAATTCACACCTTCGAGAATATGGTGGTTGATACCAATAACATCAACATGACTCTCAATTATTCTTACTCAACAAAATATTCCACTAGTAGAAACCTCTACTAAACAATCCAACACTTCCATAGGATATGGAATTTTCAATAACTCATCTTTATACATACCAAGCAAGTATTCATAATAAATATGAATATGCATGCCTACCTTTATGGTAAAATCAAATGGATTTTTTCTATGCACCAAAATCATGTCCATTTGAATGAATTTCTTTCTACTAATATTGAAAAATCAACCATTTCTCAATGAGGGAGTCACATCTGAATAGGATACCATATAAAACCCTCAGTTGAGGAGTAAATTTGGGTTCTTGGGAGAGATACCCAACATGGTAACCATCTTTCTGAACTCAGTGGTGTACTCATGTACACTCTGCCCCTGCCTGGGCCTAAAGTAGTGCCATCGGATCCATTGGTAGTCTACATACCCGATAGGGTAGAATTGGGACTTGATGAGGGTTTTGAAGTCCTCCCACCTAGTTACTGGCGGATCACCCTCTAGCCTACGTGTTTCTATGTGTATTTCCCACCAGGTTAAGGCATGGCCCTCTAACTTCAATCTAGCAAATTAAATCTTCTTCCCTACATCTATATGGTGAACACTAAAATAAAATTCTAGTTATTGCAACCAATGATTCAGTTTTAGTGCATCGATCTCATCTTCGTATGGCTTTATGTCCACTTTCACTTCCATATTGAATAGGGACTGTGAAGGGTTCATGACACTCGAACTTGGTTTCTCTTTCTTGGATTATTTTCGCAACTCCTTTCTTGAGTCTTCTCGATCTCTCGATTTCCCCTCTGATGTGATCTCTAAGTTAGAGCCTTCATCATCTCCAAATAGTCCAATAATTCTTGCTAGAGGTGCCATGAGGAGGTTCATATTGTGACTGATGTTGACAACTTGTGCTTCCAACCACTCAAATCTCTCTTTTGTTGGATCCCGGATCCTGCAACTTCCCACAAATATCCAAAAGAAAAACCTGCTCTGATACCAATATGATCTGTAAACTTCCATGGATATTCCACTGGAACAATTCATCACAACAGATCTGATAAATAACTGAAATATTTACTATTGAGGTTACTTTTCCTTTAGATCTCAGACTCTTGATTATTGGTTTTCTTCTTTAAGAAAATGTATGAAATGGTTCAAATGCAAAAAATAGAGAAAAGAAACAAATACACACACAATCCACAAATAAACATGGGATATGACCTGGGAAACCCAATACGGGAGAAAACCAAACTAGAAGGTGAGCCTACTCTGCTCTCTTTTCTATGGTATAGAAATTATGAAAGTACAAAGAAAGAGGCACTCTTTGTGGAGTTGCCTTTGACCCGTGGCTCATATCGTTGCTACAGAATCTCTCCTCTTCTGTTATGCTCACAGAATACCACTCTCATATGTTTTTCTCAGCTATGGAACAAGATACAATGCAAAATAATGGAGCCTCTTCTCCTCTTAGTGGCCCAGTATTTAACATAGCCCAATAACCATCTAGGGGTAGGTTTTTGACTTCCTCAACCCTAAATTGTGATAGGATTTTGGACCTTCTAGAATCTTCTTGAAATTACATATGTGGCTAGCCCCATATGCATGACTAACGAGGGCTGACGTGGCATCCTCTAGTACCATGGTGGTCAACACGATAGGTCAATTTGCAGGAGGCATAACTTTTGCATACAAACTCTGATTGACACACGGTCTACACCATTGGAAAGGTATTAGAGTGTATAACATCGTCAAGGGGGTGGGTACATGTTATGGACACCATAACCCCCAAAAAAATGTCGTTTAATGCCTAAAAATGGCTCTAGAAGCTTCCAGAGCCCAATTTTCCAAACGGGGACCTGCCACTAAAATGGCCCTCCAAGGTGATTCCTACAATTTTTTCCACTCTGAAAGGATCAAGATAGATTAAAAAAAACATAATGATCCAATCCAGATCACATAGTGGTTGAATCCTATGGGGAGAGTAGTTCTAACCAAATCAATGCTCTTAGCTTTACCATTATATCAATGTTCAACAATTTTAGCTCTAGCTTTCATAATGAACCAGATCTCAATCAATATAAGGAAGTTTCTTTGGCAAGGAGGAAAAAAAACACTAGAATATATCATTTAGTCAATTCAAAAACTGTTAGAATTTCAAAGGATAGAGGTGGTTTGGGGATCATAGACCCAACTATGATTAACTTGGATATTGGAGCCAAACTAGTATGGAGAATGATCACTCGCGGACTTGAATGGTGGAAAAAAGTTTTGTGGAAAAAGTATGTTAAAGGATCGAGAGATAGATGTGTTCAAAAATCACTAAAAGTGAAAACAAGTTCTCCTATTTTGAAGCTTCTCAAAGAAGCAATTTTGGTAATAAAGGACAAATTTACATGGATACCGGGAAATGGAAAAGAAATTAAGATTTGGATGGACAACATCTATGGAAATGAATCTTTGTTGGGTATATTGTATTTGGTTCCCCTAAAAAAATGGATGGAAAACAAAAATATCCATACTCTTTGATATATCTGATTGGGAAGATATTTTTTAATGATGGGTTGGCTGGAATTTTGGTTCCCTCCGGTCTAGTTGAGATCTTTGGTTTCTTCTCTTTCCCGTGCACTTATTGGATGCACCCCTTGGAATAATTCTATCAATGATAGTTGTGGCTGGGGTGATTCCTCTTTATTAGTCAAAGAAGGGTATCTTTTCCATCTTGAGGCCTCTGAATTACCCCAAATATCCTCTTTATGGAAGCACATCTGGAACAGTGACGGTTTGCCTAAGATTAATATATTCTTTCGGATTTTGGTTCATGAAAATATTCTTACAATAGAAAAGTTGAAGAAAAAATGAGTGGTCGGTCCTTCACAATGTGTATTATTCACTCAGGCAGAAGAATCAACCTATATTTTTTTTATTGAATGTAGTTATTCTAAAGAAGTTTGGTTGAGTTCCTTTGTTGGGTTGAGCCAACAAATTCATTGGCCTTGCAAATGGGATGAAATGTTCTTGAAATGGAGCAAGCAATATTTTGGTGCCTTTCAAAATAAAAATAAAAAAATATTTGAAAATAATATGGAATGCTCTTCCAAAGTTTCTACGCTGGAAGATTTGGTTGAATGAATGGACTAAACTAGAATAAACAACTTCCAAAGAAAAATCCTTGGTTACTGAAAATGTAAAATAAAGAAACCTTGATACAGATGAGACTTTGGACAATTCAAAAGAATGATGGGTAAAACAATTTAGCTTGGGCTTTAGAGCCTCTTTTTCCTCCTCTTATTGTTTGGGTCCTTCTCATTCTTGGAAAATTAGGAAAGACCCTAAGGAATTTTGAGTTTGGTGGTTGCAACAATAGTCATTTTCTCTTTTCTTTGATAGAGTTTCAACGAATAATCCAGTGGTAGTAGGTGTTGGTGGATGTCTTTATGATCTTGGAGGAAACATGATCATTCATTATGCATGGGGGTTAGGGAAGGCCTCGAATAACCCAACAAAGGATTACTCCATGTAGTGTGGTATATTTATTTCCAAGGGGAAAAACTTTAGATCCATAATGATCCTTGGAGACTCAATGTTGGCCATCAAGGCAATGACAACTCATTCTAGTCTGATGTGGAATAATCTCAAAATCTCACTTTCTAGAATTAAATGTAAACTATCCTTGTTTGATAAAGTCTCATTCATGCATATAAAATGAAATTTGAATTCAGAGGCTAATCATTGGGACAAGTTTTCTTATATTTGATCTCCTGAATATTGTCAAAAAGTGGAGATCTTAGCTATAATCCAATCCCCTAGATTAATCAATAATTGGCTACCAATGAAAAACGTCTCTTTTATGATTCAATTAATGGAAATGGGTAATATATGTCTTGGGAAGGTTGAAGGGTGGAGCTCTGTTCTCCCAATTCATTTTCATTTATAGGGATATTTGGTAGGATTTTAGGAAATGGGTATGTTATGTTTTGGAAGTGGTTTCAGTGATACTTATGGTGGATTTTCTAGAGTATCCCCTTGTCTAGTCCTGGTGGTGGTTGCATCAGAGGTCCATCTTACTATTATTTTCTCAGAGAAACAACCTGCTCCACCATTAATGCTCAACATATGGAAATTATTTCAATGGCCTCTAATAAGCAGAGAATAGAAAGCTTAGGCCAAGCAGTGCAAAAGGAAGTGCACAACAATGTATCCTTAGTATGTATTATCGAGTTGTTTTTTCTTTGGGTTCATATGTAAGATTAGCCACCTGCAGACCAACTTGGAACTCATTTTTTGTGAAGACTCTCAAGATTCTAGATGTAAGCTCTAATCAGTGTGTAGTTTTGTGGGAATTTGATATCTCAAAAGGATGTAATCTATTGCTATCCTTGACACATCCCTTATTTGAATAAATATAAAATTGTGTTTCGATTGTATATATATATATATATATATATATATATATATATATATATAATCCACACTGGTGTGAATTATTAGTTAGAGTGCACTGGAAAAAAAATTCTTTGTTAGAACTTTTGACCACCAATTTTTTTAATTTATAGAGAACAACTACTAAAATCTCTACTATCAATTGCAAAGGTTTTAGCAGAGTTTTTTAATAATTTTGCCCAATCTTATAATGCTAAAACCTCTACCAAGTGGTGTTTTCATTGTAGTGATGATTGGCCCTCATGCTTTGATTGGGGGTTGGCAAGGTACCAATAATCCCACTCTTTCTTAAGTTCTATAGGGTGGGACAAGATGTTTCAAATATTTTAAAGCTCAATGCACTACGCCGATTGGTTGAATGCTTTGAGCTTCACGTAGGAGGTATCAGAATTGATTCCTTGGGCTACTTGTCATTGTTCTATGCCTTACTCAATGTCTTGATTAGGTTAGGGATGGTAATTGGCGTTTACAAGTTTGTATTACTTACCATCAATGAATGTGGGAAAGTGCCCAAGAATTTCCCAATAAAGTTTTCCTAGGAAAAATAAAACTCTTCTAAACTACTTGAAAAGAAAAAATGACAATACTAATGTGGTAGAAAATGTTGATAAATCTTCTAACCTAGACCTCTATGTTTGGTAATTCCATTTAATATGTACAATTTTTTGTCTTGACTATTGGATATATTTTAGGGTTTTCCTTTAGGATTTTTTTTTTTTTTTTTAATATTGAGTTATAGAAAAGGCCTTATATTTATTAGTCCCTACCAAAGGCAAGGACTATAGTAATGAGTTGGTCATTGACCAGCTATTAGTTCCATCTTTTACTTTTATTTTTTTTAGATTTCCAATGTTCAACATAGGGAAATCTAGATAATATGTTTTATTAGAATTAAAATAAATCAAAAACCTTTTTTTCTTGAATCTTATTGGCCTTCGACTTTGAAGTCTTATTGCCACAGTGATGACACACATAAATACTCACCACATATTGCATTAATACTATTGTTGTGTTATCCCCGTATAATTATTAGTAGTGTCTCTCTGACGAGTGTTATGTAAACTATCAGGTAATAAATCACTCTACTTTCTCAAATTCTGGTCAATAAATATAGTCGTTTGTCTATCGCGGTGTGGCTTATGCTTGTCACTATATCACCACCTCATAAATCACTCTACTCTACCAAATGACAGTTAATAAATTGGTTGTTGGTTTTTCATGCCTTTTGCTTGACATTGCTACCATTTCCTTTTGTTCGCCACCCTATAACCGCCTAGCTAATAAAAAATAATCTTTACAAACCACCTTCATCAATCAATTTCCCTTTACATAAAACCTAGACTAAAACAACTGCAAAACAATTTGAAACTAATGTTGGACGTGTCCTTGGTGTCGAGATGAGGAAGAGAAAGAAGATCATTAGTGTTGAGATGAGGAAGAGGAAGAGGATCATCATTGTCAATGGTAAAGTTTCAAAGAATATCGAACAAATCAAGCATGAACCAATTATCACATGTTTGTATATTTTGATTTACATTGTTAATTATCATGTTGAACAAATCAAGCACGAACCAATTAAGACCTATTTATATAATTTGATTTGCATTCATTGATTCTCGTGTTTGAAATCACAGTTGCAATGAAAAAAAAATTAAATTATCATGTTTGAATTAAGAGCAAGTTAGCATGTGTCATTTCAAATTTTGATTGTCTATTTCATGGGGTAGAATAGTAAAGATTTGACTAATTTAATTGTCATCGATTGGGTTGTGTGCTAAACCCCACATCACACCAACATGTCATATCACATAGATGATAGACCATGAATAATCCAATGGAAACTATTGCATCAACAATATCATACAAATTCATAAGAAGGAACGTTGGCATGCATAGACTTACTGCCTCATCCACTCTAGAGATGTTGGATAAATTTGGGCTCTAGATATAGGAACGTGTTAAGGAGAACCCCATCAGTGAGGTGTGTGAACTCCATGTGATTTTGGACCAATGACAAGCCAATGCCCACCAACGTCAACATCTTGACAAAATGTGTGATCTTTGACTACATAACAACAAGTCCTACCAGAAGGCCAATGAGGCACACTAGAGGTGGCAGGCTCCTAGATTCATAGTATTCATATATGATGAGCTCTCTCATGATAAATTTCAAAGGATCGTGTATTTTGTCGAGGAGATTGAATACATTAGGCTTCATGTCCTGGGATATGTTGTCAGTGTTCTAACAGCCTAGTGGTAGAGCATATTTAGCGTCAGGAATCGATAAGTCCTAGAAATAGAAGGTCAAGGAATCATGGTTCCATCCCTATCCCTTCATTAACGATCGAAGGATTTACAGGTTTGAAGTGAGTCTCGAGTAGATGACAATTATGCCTTTGGTGCCACCATTCTCTGAAGTTGTAGGTATACATTGAAGTGACTTTGCCCCAAAAATGGCAGCATCACTACATACAATCTTCTTTTTTTGTTGTTGCTTCTATCATTTCCTCCTCCTCGTCCTCCTCCTCCTTCCATGGAAGGCCTATGATTTTCAGACCAAATGTGTCATTGATATATCACTCTCACGATGGGAATAACCCAATTAAACAAATCACCCACATCGTTATTCCATCACCCACCAATCTAGATTTTTGTAGAACATTTTTTCCTCACCAACTAGCAAACATTCCATATTGGTATTGACATTTGTAATATAGCATTGAGTCATACACCTCATTGAATGGTAGGTTTGACTCACTTCGTTGAATGGTAGGTTTTTCGGTGATTGCTTTATCCTTTACATATAAACCTAATTGAATGGTCCATTTTTCAATGATCACTTTATCTTTTATGTACATGTAAACTATGCATTGATGATCTTGTTAATATATGGTTATATGATAAACAAGAAACAAGCCTCAGTTTCATGTCAATATCCATTAGGACAAGACTTCCTTTCCATATGTTGCAACAAGTTATTTCCCTGGACATAATGTACCATTCTCCATTCTGTGTATCATTCTCCATTATGTTAAAGTGTATGAATTATGAAATATCTATGAAAACAAATATGTAAGCCATTGATTTTGGACCATCTATCTATAGAGTTGGTCCAAGGGTCAATAAAGACCTCACTAAATTAATCAGTCCTTACTTTCACCCCTATATCTAATATCATGAATCATTTTGTAAATTGAACCCCATGTTTATTTTCACAAAAATGTCATGGCTTGCTTCCCTCAATCTAATATGATAAATTCTTTTGTAAATTGAACCCCAGATTTACTTTGACAAAAATGTCGTTACATGCTTCAAAACGAGGGTAATTTTGAATTTTTTCCTAATTTGACCATTTGTTAATATTAATAGTCCCTTAGGCAGTAAATATGACAACATTATGCCTTCCTGAGAATAATCCAAAGAACAATGTACATATATGTATGTATA
>ML783522.1:280212-298966 GCA_009831015.1 Picea engelmannii | reverse complement strand
GCATTAAAGTAGTATGACCTTTGGGAGTTTATGGACAAAGTAGTTGTTCCACCGACAAATTTGACAACTTTGGCATCGCATAAGTGTTACACCTCAAAATTACTCACTTCGATAGTGTCGCAAGTGTCATCATTACAAGTGTTTTAAGTGTCACATCTTTTCCGCAAGTGTCGCATCTTGACTGTAAGTGTTGCAAGTGTCAAAAACAGTATGCTGCCATCTTTCATATGTCGTGCCTCTAAAGACATCATAAAGACACTTAAGACACCTCAAAGGGTGGTTTGGCAGAAGATGAATCACTTGACAGGAGGTACAAGCCTTTTACCATTGAAAAATCCATAAAAAAAAATGGATTTTGGAGAGGAGCGCTCCCCTACCCACTGTCAGGGAGTGCTAGCGCTCCCTGAGCCTCTTTGGAGGAGTGCTTGAGCACCTTGTGCACCCTTATGGGGTAGCGCTACCCTCTTTTTAGCAAATTCTGGGTTTGTTGAGGCAAATAAGGGAAGAATCCCTCAATTCCTGAAGGTAGTTGGATTCGAATAGATGGTCAATGCATGATCTTAGGGGAGATCCTCAACTAAAGGAGAGGAATCCTCAACTTATCCCAAAGATCTCTCAAGTGGTTGGACCTCTCCAAGGTTATATAAGGAGGCCTTCTCATGGTGAAAGGCACAATGGAGATTGAGAATTACATCAAACTTATGATCTCATGAGTAAGATGTCATCAAAGCAATTAGTGGAGATTGATTGAGCAAAGGGGTTGGACAAGGAGAACTGGAAGAAGTTGTTGTACCTTCATTCAAAGGATTGCAAGTACTTTTACTTGTTCTCATTAATATAATCAATGCTTGGCCTATTTCTTTCAAACTTGTGCTCGTTCCATATGAGTTTGTCTGCAGTAGATGGATCTATGATTGAGCTAATCTCAGTAGAGTAGGAAGTCCATTGTATCTTTGTTTGTCTTACAGGATCTATCAGGGAGCTCAAGATCGAAGCTCAGCTAGGACTTTGCAAGGACAAACGTTGCTAATAAGGTACATATCTTTCTCCTTCTCTTTTCATTCATTAGCTTGATAGGATCTAAAAGGAAGTCAGTGTCCATGTTAAGCACTTTTTGTCTTGGCCTTAGAAGTCTAGAGACTAAGAGGGAATCTACTTGTTCGCAGGGGGATTCACCTACAACAGAAATTGGCGACTCCACTGGGGAACGATTTCTGATTTTTGTTTCCATTTCCAGATCTTGTTTTGGTCCTTTGCCCACTGATTTGATCTTCTCCATATTGTCAAGTTTATTCTTAGATTGGTTTGATTGCCTCTTTATGTCATCATGATTACCCTGATTGACTGAATTTTCTTGATTTTTTTGAGTTTTTGGACCTTTTTCTGAGTTTTTGGAGCAGGACGCTCCCTTCCTGTTGTTGTCAGAGCGCTAGCGCTCCCCTTTAGCCTTACACAGAGTGCTAGACAGCTCTGGTGCCCCTTACACCAGAGCGCTACCCCATTTTTATGAGAAATTCTCAAGAATTTTCATCTTCTGGAGCTATTTCTTGGTTTTGGCTTTTGCTCAGGGTCCCATACTCTTAGTCCATCTTGATATTGACTTTCAAACACCCTTTTTTCTAAGAATTCATCCTCTTTTGTTTAGGATTTTGACATCTTCTTTCCTTGCCTTGAAACCACTCTTTGTCTTTGCTGACCTAGAGTTAATTTGTTGTTTTCTTCTCCTTTATCTAATTGAGTGAAAACTGTTGTGAGGAAATCCAAAGGTCTGTGAACTTTTCATTTGATCTTTGAGGTAAACTTTCCATCATTTATTTTTTGTTTGAGGTTTTTGGTTCTTGTTTGCAATATTGGTTATCTTTGTCCTTCTTGTCTATTTCACGACGAGAGTGTATTTTTTGTTTTGTGTGAAGTTTGCTTCTGATTGTTTAATCTTGAAGTTTGATTGACATTTAGAAGTCTTGCATCTGATTATCATTCACATATAAGCAAAAGGACATATTTTAGTGATTGGTTTGGATATTAGAAGGTATTTTTGAAATTTTTAGCATTACATCGGATTTGAGTGAGAAACAAATTGATTGAGGACATTGCATATTAGTGTTTTGATAGTGAAAACAACTTTCTCTTTTTCCCTTAAATAGCCATTCATCGAAAGAAACGATTGCTTATCATCTTCTCGTGCATTTTTGGGAATTGAGTCATCATACCATCAGTTTCATTGTCATACACCCTTTGAGTAAAGAACAACCATAAAATCAATGCTAATTAAAAATTATCTAGAACATTTTTGTTTTTAGGATCTTCCACCAACATTAGACTAGGATTAGCGCTTTGGATTAGGTTGTGAGTACAACTCTCCAAAGTTTTCAAAACGAACATTAGCATCCTGAGATAGGGAGAGTCAAATCCAATTGTCGTTTAGGCTTTCTGGGATCCCCCTCTCACATAGGGGTTACACACGAGGTTGCATCCGGGTGAGTTACAGAGATTATCCCTCCGTGGTTCAACTGTTTGTAGTGGTTGGATCGTATATTGGGGGTCACTTGAAGGTATACCCACGATTATGTGTGGGAGCATCTCGAGTTGATTTTGGACTTGTTATCCTGCCCATACGTTCGGATCGGACTGTCGACTGTACCCGCCCAGGGGCTGACTGCAAGTTGGTGTCCTTAGTTGCCATAATCCTTGGGTACTTACACGAGGTGACGATGAAGGGAAGTCTCACCATGCCTGGAACAGACATTAGTCAAACTCACTCGGGCTCCTTGGAGGGTAAATCCACAATTACTGCGTGGAAGCTTGCACCAAGGTGAAAGTCCGTTAAGCAGGTCACCATTGTATCTGTTCCACCATATCCTAGCCCCTTCTTGACTTGATCACGCGACACTGGATTTCATCACCAACTAGTACGATCATTGAGAGAAGTTTTGTTTGCTTGGTTTTGATTCCTATATTTTATTGGCGTATGCTATTTCTTTTTGTTAGTTGGCCCTAGATTTTCAGTGTGTATTGTTATTCTCCAAAATTGAGCCTGTAGACGATAAAGGTCTTCGTTGATCACGTAGGATGCAAAGGCTGCCTCGGGAAGGCTACCAACCCTTACCTCCTAACCCTCCAAAAGACAACTATCGTGGAGAGGTAGAAAATCAATCTGACGCTGGGAGTGTTGTTGCTCCTTCATTAGATAACTCAGAAGGTGCTTTGGTTATGGTTGAGAATCCCACTCCTCGCACTACATCTATGGCGGTAACCCCTCTCGAACCACTTTTTCTTTGTTTAGACTCCCTTGGGAACGTCATAGACGAAGAGGTCCCACAATTACCTACGAGATCTTTTACCGAGACATATATGGGATCCACAGAACCAACCTTCAGTGATGAGTATAGGACTCATGTTCATCCTACCACTGCAGTAGATACAAATCCCACACTTGCTCGTTCTGTATGGAGGACTTCATCAGGACGCGATCTTTATGAGCATTTTGAATCCTTTTGACAACCCTTTCATCCTCATGACCCTCCTAGTGAAACATGACCATCTGGTCAAACTATGAATCACCCCATCGATCAGGTCATTAACCCTATTGTTGTGTCAGCACAAGTCTAACCTAATGTTAGACTCATCAGCTATACTAATTCCCAAGGCACTTCGATTCCTACCCCCACTTTTACAAACTTTTACTCTACAGCTCCACATGTTCCGCACGATCCTGTCGGGACATCTTTGCACCAGAGAATGCAGACCCTTGCCAGCCAAATACAACCTACTAGAGGGAAACCACCATCCGACGGACCTATCCCTCCTCGAGGACCACCATTCTATGGCAGGCCTACCCCTCCTGGGGGACAACCCCCTTTTCATGCTCCTCCTGGAGGGAAACCTCCCTTTGCCATTCATACCCCGGTCGTTAATCCACCGCTGGCAGGGGGGCAACCTTCATTTGTTGGAAACCCTTCACAATCCTGGGGAGTATCTTCAGGAGGCACTTTTACCCAACCCCATGTTAGGGGGCACTCATATCATAACCCACAAGGAGGAGTATCAAATCCTATTCCTTCTGAAACATCTTATGGAAAACCTTATTCGGGCAGCATCCCAAACACCACCTGGAGTCCTCAGGGACAACAACCTTATCCTCCTCATGGGTCTAATGTGTATCTGCCTCCGGGATCTACTCCTTACCATCCTCAAGGGAAAAATGTTTACCCTCCTTATAGGCAAGAAAATCCCCCGACTTATAATGCTCAGAACCCACCGGGTTAGGCAAATGTTTCTCAGCCATCATCGAATCCTATTTATCCTGGTCAGCAACAACCGTGTGTAGGAGGACCTACTGGTTACAACTATCCACCTAACCCAGTTTATGGTCCTACTGGTGTTCCTATGCCACACCAGTATCATCCAAAAATTAATTGACAGCCACCTTTCCTTGTGACTCTAGATCTCCCAGACTTGTCTTGGTTAACTAATGATCCTATATTTCATTCACCGGTTTGGCCAGTTATTCCTGCTAAACTTCCTTCTGATATTCTGAAATTTGATGGAAAATCTAGCGAAGATCCAAACAACCATGCGATGACTTTCCATTTGTGGTGTTCATCAAAATCCCTCATGGATGATTCTATATGTTTGCGTATTTTCCAACGAACACTTACGGGCTCAGCAGCAAAGTGGTATATTGAACTACCATGTGCTTCTTTTCATGATTTCAACTCCCTTGCCATGTCTTTCCTCACGCACTTTCAACTACCTATTTACTACGAGACGGGTACTGAACTCTTGACCTCCCTTCGTCAAACTAACTCTATGCATACCTCTGACCATATTCATGAGTGGAGACGACGACGAAGAATGATCAAGGTAATCATTCCTGACATATTATTGGCGGAATGGTTTACTAAATCACTTTTACCCCTGATTGCTTGCGATGTCGCTATGGGTGGTGCAATCACCGAGGAAGAAACCATTGCTCGGGCTCAATACTTAGATTTGGTTTATTCCCAATCTGGGACATTGTATGATTTGCTTCCAAATGTTGCTCGAGCTAATACCGATCCATCCAAACCGTCATCCTCATCTCATGCGGACGGTGTTATCGGTTTTGTCAAAACTCAATCTACTTCCCAACAAACCACACTCTCCTCTACCTCCCCTCAAACTTAGATTTATGAGGTGAACACAGTTCAATCTGCCCCTTCACAACAAACCAGAGGTAAGATGAAGACAAAGAATAAATCAAAAAATACCAATAACAATGAACAACCAAAAAATCAAGCTCACACACCTTCTACCGAAAAGCAGCCACAACGGAAACTGAAATTCCCGTATATCATTTTTGGTGATGATCACTACACTCAAGACTATCCACATCGCAATGAAGTGGCCAAACTTTTCTAGGGAAATTCACAACCCGTTGTGCTTACTCAGCCTTTTCCATAGCAACAATCCATGGTTGCTCAAACCCCCTCTGTTGGGGGCAGTTCTAGGCATCCTCATGATGAGGCCTCGACGAGTGCACATATTTATATGTTTAATGGGATTAATTTGAACACTCTCTCTAAGACATACAACACACCAGGTAACCATGAAAAAGGAAAAGACACTAACAGCACCGGTACTTTACCGGATCCATCACCGTCCTCTGTTAGTCCTCCATCAGTTAATCCTCCATCTGGACCACTTCAGATTGAGAAACCTACGTTTGACTCTATCTTACGCCCTCCTAAGAGAACTATCTGCAAAGCTACCTTTAATCCTAGTTCACGTGCCGCCCAAAACTACAACATTGTTGAAGATTTGGCTCAAGCACCGTGTGCTATGTCTGCGTTAGAAGTTCTACAGCACTGCCCCAGTCAACGTAGAACGCTCTTGGCTGCTATTGGCACTATTGATCCTGAGTCGTCCAACCATATCATGTTTAACCTGGACAACTATGAGTCTCGACTCTCCCACCAACTTGCTTTCCAAGTTGATGTTGTTGTTCACAATCAACAAATCCACCGAACTATTTTGGATGAGGGAGCCTCAACTTGTGTCATGTCTTTAGCATGTTGGAAAGGTTTAAAATCACCCGCACTTAACAAATCCCCAACGATGTTATGTGCCTTCGATGGGTGAGGTTTTCATCCCCATGGGCTTTTACAGTCCCTGCCCATCCAATTGGGTGGAAAAATTGTCATTGTTGATGTCGAGGTGGTCGATGCTCCCCTCGATTACAACTTGTTACTTGGAAGAAGTTGGTTTTATGCTATGACTGTCGTTGCCTCATCGGTCTTTCGATGTGTACAATTTCCCCATCAGGGCAAAATTATCATTGTTGCTCAGTTAGATTTTTGCACGATCGATGCTCGCACTCCCGCTACCAACAATATTCCTTTCTTGGGAGACCACAAGATCACGTATGAAACTGTTGGTGTTGGATTACTGAAGGATTCTAGCCTCATGGGTACCTTCCCTAAACCACTTCCACCGACTACACATCATATTTCCACCGTCGATATAATTTCGACCGCGGCTTATCAATCTTTGGAATCATCTGACCCTTGGATTGTACCTAGTCCGTTGGAATTCGATGCACTAGGTGACACCGTGCCACTTAGTCCAACCAAAACATCATACGTTTCTATCTAATCTACTTCTCCCTTGTCGGATGACCAACATCTATTGGCACCCGACAGTTACTCAATGCCATCACGGTTAAGTTCCTTGTCGTCTACGATCGACTGTATTTCCCCAATTTTTCCTTCTGATGAATCTATTAAGGAAATGTTGAGCATTGACGAGCTACCTCAGGATGATAACCATCATCGATCCTCTTTTCTTCCCCCTCGTGAAGAAATTCGAGCAGATATACACTCTATCTCCCCTCCTGCTGTCGATTTTCCATCATCTCCCATGCTTTCAACTTCCGATGATTTGGATCCAGTAGTTGACATGGTGATCTCTTCAGTAGGGCTATTGGAGCATGATCTCTTTAACCCTGTCGCGGCCCTCGACATGTGTTCCTTCCAGAGTGATTTTCTTCCATCCAGTGAAGATCTCTTGGAAGCCATGATCGAGTTTTGTTCCTTGACATGGTGTTCTTCCAGAGCGTTATTTTCTTGGAAGCCATGATCAAGGAGAGTCCACCAACATGGTTTTCTCTTCTTTGTGGCAAGCTCGTTAAAAAATGAAACAGAAGCTTTGAACATATTTTTCCTCTCTGTAGCAAGCTCATTAAAAAATGAATCAGTCACCTCTTTTGAACCTTCATTTCATCCACCCTTATCATTTTTCTCCATATAGTAGAGAAATTGGTGACAACCTCAAAGTCAGTAAATGAATTGAATCTTGGAGGGCATGTCTCCAGTCTTTGATGATCATTCTGGAGTTAATCCCCCAGCTTTCAAGTTGGCGGCATACCGAGCTTAGTCTTTGTTCTTTCTCGTGCTCGTAAATACATGAGAATACAACTAGGTAAACTTTTATCTCTTTTTCGGACCTGCATGGATAAACGAAAAAGGAACCCCCTAGAGTCATCTTTGATCTCTTTTCAGACTCTCTAAACATGAAAAGATTGTCGAGTGATCTTGCTTCCTTTCCCACTCGTTAAAAGGTTGGAAAGGGTGTCTTTCGAGTGATAATTTATCTCTTTTTCGGCCTTGCGAGCCTAACATTACGAAAAAGGACAACATTGGAGTTGTCTTTAAGTTGTTTTCAGACTCTCTAAATATTAAACACCACTAAGTTTACCTTCTCTGGACTCGTTAAACAATCATACATTGAAGGGCCCAAACGGGATTGAACCCTTACTTCTTCTAGTTTGTTAAACAAAGGAAGAGGGACTTACTGAAGGTGATTCATATCGAGCATGTGTTGCCCTCCTTGAGCTCGTTAAATTAAAAATAGGTACTCGTCTATCTGGATGGGGGAAAAATTGAAAGATGCAATCCAAGCAGTTTTTTGAGAACACTGTCAGTTACTCTTACGGTCTCCCTTGAACACGACACTTTATCTTTGCACGCATTTTAATCTGTTGAACCTTTGCACTGAGCCAATCCTTTGAGTTTCTTTTACTCCTTTGGGTCACCCGACGAAAGTCACAACATCCATTGCATTATCATGTTTTGGTCCATGTCAAGTTTCTTCTATTGTGCCTCAGTGTTCAAGGGAAGTATCTGCCTCGAGAGTCAGCCATCACAAATATCTTGTTTCAATACCCGTGTCAGATCATGTTCATTTGATCTACCAATTACATCTCTGTGTCTGTTTCATGTCATTTATGGGGGATACATCAAAGCCCTCCTTCGACAAGTCTATTCCTGTCGACTTCAACACATTATCCAGGAGCTGAACTTAGAAACCAATTAGTACCTTGGGACCTACATGCCTCAATGGCAGGCCTCCTCACGTCCGACAATGGGTTTACATCAACCTTGATCGGATAATTCCACAGATGTTCGACTTCAACTCATTCATTCACATTCATTGGTATGTACTAGAGTACCTTGGGAATCATTGACATCAATGGTGATTTCCCTCACGCTTGTTAACGATTTACATCATTGATCGGTAATCAAGTGGTTTTTGCCATGTTCGACATCAGGACATCTATTCACATGGTTAGATTTGTACTACATTGAGATCGGTAAGAAGACCCTGGGTTGAGTTTTCACTCTTATGTATACTTTGCCCAGGTTGCGAAGGAGTTATTTTGAACTATGACACATATATTGTTACAAAGATCCACTTTGTATTGGTCGTGGCTATGTCTTGTCATCTCGTAGATCCACTGTGTATTCTTCGTGGCTACGATTAGTTCAGGTCATAGGAGTATAGATCCACATTGTATCTGCAGTGGTTATACCATTTTGTCAATATAATTATGGATCCCCATTGTATTTTATGGCGGCCATACCTGAAAAGTATTTATCACTCAAGCATAGGTATGTCTTCCTGGGGTTTTGAAACATGTCAGAATATTTGTTTGATGGTTGTGTGCAGATTTTTCCGGTTTCTTTGCATCTATAACCTTGCTCAAAAAAGGTCTACAAAGTACTTTAGTCATCATCGTCTTCTAACTTCATACTTTGGGGGGAAATATGTTACACCTCAAAATTACTCACTTCGATAGTGTCGCAAGTGTCGTCATTACAAGTGTTGTAAGTGTCGCATATTGTCCGCAAGTGTCGCATCTTGACTATAAGTGTTGCAAGTGTCAAAAATAGTATGTTGTCATCTTGCATATGTCGTGCCTCTAAAGACATCATAAAGACACTTAAGACACCTCAAAGGGTGGTTTAGAAGAAGAGGAATCACTTGACAAGAGGTACAAGCCTTTTACCATTGAAAAAACCACAAAAAAAATGGATTTTGGAGAGGAGCGCTCCCCTACCCACTATCAGGGAGTGCTCGCGCTCCCTGAGCCTCTTTGGGGGAGTGCTTGAGCGCCATGTGCACCCTTATGGGGGAGTGCTACCCTCTTTTTAGCAAATTCTGGGTTTGTTGAGGCAAATAAGGGAAGAATCCCTCAATTCCTGAAGGTAGTTGGATTCGAATAGATGGTCAAGGCATGATCTTAGGGGAGATCCTCAATTGAAGGAGAGGAATCCTCAACTTATCCCAAAGATCTCTCAAGTGGTTGGACCTCTCCAAGGTTATATAAGGAGGCCTTCTCATGGTGAAAGGCACAATGGAGATTGAGAATTACATCAAACTTATGATCTCATGAGTAAGATGTCATCAAAGCAATTAGTGGAGATTGATTGAGCAAAGGGGTTGGACAAGGAGAACTGGAAGAATCTGTTGCACCTTCATTCAAAGGATTGTAAGTACTTTTACTTGTTCTCATTAATATAATCAATGCTTGGCCTGTTTCTTTCAAACTTGTGCTTGTTCCATATGAGTTTGTCTGCAATAGATAGATCTATGATTGAGCTAATCTCAGTAGAGTAGGAAGTCCATTGTATCTTTGTTTGTCTTACAGGATCTATCAGGGAGCTCAAGATTGAAGCTTAGGTGGGACTTTGCAAGGACAAATGTCGCTAATAAGGTACATATCTTTCTCCTTCTCTTTTCGTTCATTAGCTTGATAGGATCTAAAAGGAAGTCAATGTCCATGTTAAGCACTTTATGTCTTGGCCTTAGAAGTCTAGAGACCAAGAGGCAATCCACTTGTTCGCAGGGGGATTCACCTACAACAACAACAAGGAGATCAAACTTGAAAAGGTTATCTTGGATTCAGTGAAGGATTATCTAATTACTTACCTATCTGAGAAGAAGATGGCCAAAGAGATGTTTGATGCCTTGGTAGGTTTATTCCAAAGCACTAACATGAATATAAGGAAGATGGTCTTGAGAAATAAACTCAAATCTGAGCAGATGTCTATCCGAAAATGTTACCAGTTATTTCATGAGGATCACTCAGGTACGTGATCATCTTCCAGCCATAGGGGAGAAAATGGATGACGCAAAGCTCATGAATGTGGCATTGAATGTTTTTCCCAAGTCTTGGGAACTATTTGTCAAGGGAGTCTGTGCTCGGGAACATCTCCTAGATTAGTAGAGTCTTTGGTATGATTGCATCTAGGAAGAGACTCAGGAGGAGTCCAAGAGTAACGAGCATGGAAGTAGTGATGAAAACTTGGCCATTGTCAGTAATAAACAGAAGGGAAAAGGAAAGATTTTTAACAAGAAGGGTAACATTGATGGAGGATCATCGTAGCCAGGGAAGAAGAAGGACTTGAGTAAAATCAAGGGATTCTCATGTCATAAGAATGGACATTGTGCATCTTAATGTATGGAGAAGAATAAGGGAAAAGGAAAGACCCATATGACAACATCATTAGAGACCTAGTTAGATGAGTTTCCAGTGAAGTTTGAGAAGGATTTCTCATTGGTTTCTCACATTTCTACCAACACATTTACTAGGAGTGGAGCTTGGTGATGATGCCAAGTATGTAGTGAAGGGAGAGTGAACAGTTATGTTCCAACTTGAGTTAGGAGGTTCGTTGGATGCCCAGGATGTGCTTTAGATACCAGGACCGAAAAAGAATTTTCTCTCAGGCTCAACTATGGAGGACAAGGGTTTTGTCATTATTTTCAGAGATGGAAAGTACTCATACATCCATAGAAAGCTATCATGAACACAACAGTAGTCACTGGGGTTAGAGAGGGAAATTTATACAGGTTGCAAAGCAAGTATGTTCAGGCTTTGGTACACAACAATGACAATATATCTGACCTATGGCACGGGAGGTTGGGACACCTACACTACAAGGTGTTGTTGATTCTGAGGGGGATTGTTAAAGGTCTTCTAGAGTTCAGTATTGAGCAGCAGGGAGTGTGCACTTGGCAAGAATGCCAAGGCTTCTTTTCCAAGTAACAAGAGTAGGTCCAAGGGGATCTTGGATCTTATCCATTTGGATGTGAGTGGGTTGATTTCAGTGGCATCAGTGCAAAGAGCGTCATGTTAAATTTAGATCTTCTATTAAGTTATTTTCAATTTACTAGACAATAATAGCATAAGCAGGATCACTAAGAGAAACACAATCACAAGGTACACAACATTTTATCCTAGAAAACCATCATGGGGGAGAAAACCCAGCAAAAACTTCCTTAATATAGATTGTCAATAGAATGTCAAGATAATAAATCAAACACTAGATAATATCCAACACTGAGCAATGTGCCTCTCTCTCTCTTCTTCTTTCGACCACTGCAACTTCCTTCAAACTTGCGCACTAGATGAGTGACTTGAGTGAGTGAGAGAATGAGGAGTTATCCTATCTTATTTATATGAGCTGAGAAGCATTGGGGTTGTGTCTCTTCACCATGTTGGGCCAACTTCTTCAACTAGTGACTAAAACCACTTTAATTAGCCCTAGGGGCCAACTTCTCAATTAACATCAATTAACTAAGATTTGACCAATCCACAATAGGGGATTTGGTCATACATAAGTCCCAACATGATCAATCCACAAAAGGGGATTGATCCATTTAATAATAAATCAATTATAATTAGAATAGACTTCGCGGTTACAATATTTCAACACCCCCCTTAACAAGAAAGGTATTCTACAACATCATCAGGAGAGAGAGAGCAGCAACATCATCATCATCTTGAACACTGACTGGTATATCTATAAATCATCGGAAGTTTTTCTCATCATCGACAACATCATCATTGATCGCATGGAGCTAGAGCATCATCATTATCTGCATCAACATCAATTAGTACAATACTAATATAACATCATCAATCAGTACAAGACGGATAAAACATCATCAACATCTTCAGCATGAAGCTAAAGTAGTAACATCATC
Organism: Picea engelmannii; assembly: GCA_009831015.1. Lineage (NCBI taxonomy): Eukaryota > Viridiplantae > Streptophyta > Pinopsida > Pinales > Pinaceae > Picea > Picea engelmannii. The sequence goes on along the minus strand of ML783522.1, from coordinate 286,660 downwards.
ATTATCTTCAGCATGAAACTAAAGTAGAAACATCATCATCTTCTTCAGCATGGAGCTGAAGTGGCAACATCATCATCATCCTCAGCATGAATCTGAAGTACCAATATCACCAACACGAGGCTGGTACACCAACATCAACAGCACGAGGTTGGTACAATATCGTCAACATCACAAGGCTGAGACAACAACATCATCAACACGAGGTTGAGATAACAACATCATCAGCAAGAGGCTGAGATCATCAACACGAGGTTGATATAACAACATCATCAACATCATCAGCGTGAGGCTAAGATAACAACATCATCAACATGAGGCTGAGATAACAACATCATCAGCATATGGCAACATAATGAGGCAGGTGCAACAACAACATTTTGTGGTACCATGAAAGACCCTAGGGATCTGCCTAGGAATCATAAGATTCCCTAGGATATAAAATCTTAACGAAGCTACCATGTGGTACTCTAACAGACCATCATTACCATACCTTTGGGATGTGCCCAAGAATCATAGTATTCCCTAGGATTATAAAAATCCTAACGGAGCGACCACTATTGACCACAGTTGGCATATACATGCACATGTACTCTAACAGACCATCCTTACTGGACCTTCGAGATCTGTCCAAGGATGATCAATCCCCTAGGATATAAAATCATAACTAAGCCACCCGTTGTTGGTCAGGATACCATAGTATCATCAGCATTACTCCCCCTTTCGAGGGAGGTCCTTTCCAACTATACCAATCTTGTCTCAAAAGTATTTAAACTTTACACGAGACAGAGGCTTGGTCCACACATTTGCAACCTGCTCATATGTGCCAACATATTGGAACTTAATAGCTCCCCTCTACATCATATCATGAATGTAGTGGTATCGGATCTATGTGTTTCGACTTATCATGGAACACAGGGTCCTTCGTCATATTTATGAAACTCTGGTTATCACATAGAATCACGGTTGCTTCCATCTCTAGATCAAATAGATATGCCAACAACTCCCAAATCCATATGGATTAACAACTGGTGGAAAATGTAGCAATGTATTCTACTTATGTCATGTTGAGAGCAATATTGGATTGCTTCCTTCTCTGTCATGAAGTCATGGTTGACCCCAGACTGAAACAATATCTTGAAGTGCTCTTTCTTTCAAAAACACTTCCTTCCCAATCTGAATCAGTAATAATCAATTAGTCTGAAGTCATGATCTCCATTATAACTGAGACCAAATTCCAACGTACCCTTAAGGTATCTCATCACATGTTTTGCAGCAACAAAGTGAACACGTCTGGGCTCTACCAGGTACTAACTCAAGGTGTTCACAACAAAAACATATATTTGGCCTGGTATTCGTCAGATACATCAACAAACCAATAATATGTATGTACAAAGTAGCATCAATCAATTCTGACGAAGTATCAACCACGAGCTTCAACTTTGTTTTCATGGGTGTGTTCATGGCTTTACATTCCAACATGTTAAACCTCTTCATCATTTCAACTGCATACTTCCCTTGGTTAAGGAATATCTTCTCTAGGCTCTGCCAAACTTCAAGACCTAAGAAATAATGCACCAGGCCTAGGTCTTTCATCTCAAATTCTGCAACGAGCTTCTTCTTACAATTTGTGATGAGATTTTCTTCTCCTGTCAAGAATAAATCATCCACATACAACAACAATATAACTGGCTCGTCATTCATAACCTTGAGGTAAAGGTTAGAATCATCTTTACTCTTGGTAAAGCCCAAGCTCGTTAGGAGACTATCAATTCTGCCATATCTGTACAGAGCTTACTTCAATCTGTAGAGATGAGTCTTCTATCTTCAACTTTAAACCAAATTTTCACATCTCATTTACCAACTTGGTACACTTTCTTAGCTTCAACTTAGTATGCACAATCATGTGCTAGCTCTATGTGATTTTTGCAAAGCACTATCTGTCTCATTGTCTAAGAGTATGTCTTCTACTCTCTCTACAACTTGTTCCTCTGGGACTGGGATTCTGCACCTCCGGCTTCTTAGAAGTTGAGAAACATTATAGCTTGTTGAACTCTAAGAGTAGAAATAGCTTCATATGAAACTGAGAGTGGCTCAATAACTGATACTGAAAATAGCTCTTCTTCTTTCATGGAGGTAACTCTATCTTCTATTTTATTCATGTCTCCATGGCCCGACTAATGTAATGCACCAACTGCCACTCAATTTTAAATATGGGGATTTCTCCCCCTACATATCATACTTTATATAAATCATGATTGTTCTAGTTGTCTTCATGAATACTGGAACTATTTCTTCAATTACTGGAGTAAGTGTCTTGTCATAGTCTTCTCCCTCTTGTGGGGAGAATCCTCTGGACACAATTCAGTCTTTGTACATCTGCAACATGCTTGATCTGTTAGATCAATCTTGGAAGTCAACACTGACTTCCCTTCTAATCTCACAAAATAATCCATATCCCAGTCTTTTTGACTGGCTTCCTTTTCTGTCACTGAGACAAGGGAATATTCCCAGGAGATTTCATATCTCCTAGAAGTCTTTGAAGCTACAATCTAGTCTTTTCATGGCATCTGTCTCCCAGTCTTGGAAGATGTCTCTTCATCTGATACTTTCTGAGATCAGGCTTACTTTTAATCTTGATTTCTTCTGAGTCTACAAGGACTTCATCATCTCTACAGGATATACTTGGTGTTGAATACCAAGTCTAAATATGAAAAGTTGAGTCAGACTTCAAATGAATTATGCTTCTTGTCAAGGTGGCTTCATTATCCTTTGAACAAGTCTATTGTGAGTTCTTGTTCTAATGTCCGGTCATCTTTAGAGCCTTCTGCTCCTTACAATCAATCTCCATATGAGATAGTTTGGATCTCAAAAAAATAGCTTCTTCATCTTCTTTGGTACATGAATGAATATGGTCATGTACATAGTTTGCTTCATGTTTTATCTAATCTGTTTCCTTCTACAACCTTCAATATAGCTTCCTCAGGGTTATCCCATGTGACCTAAAACAAGGTCAACAAAACAACAAGCAAGAATAATACTCTTTTGATAATAGTAATAAAACAATATCATGAATAATCGTCACAGTATATCCTTTAGAGCTATCACTTGTGACATGTCTAAAACAAAGATCAAAAGTAAGAAATATAGTACAAAATGAGATCAACACTCTTCTAGTGTTGTGATCAAAAATTCCTCCATGGTAACCTGGAACCAACACAAGAAATTTTTTGTAGAGGAGATGTTAGTATTTATCTCAATATGCTCACACGCTACCAAGTATAATATTTTTCAAAGACTGCTACCTCAGCTATAGCGTTTACTTGTAATGAGGTAGTTATCAAACTTGTCATGTGCAACTTTGAATTTTATCAACTTAATCAATCAAACATAGAACCTGGAGTCTTGTCCTCAAGAATGAGTGTGTTTATTTTCCTTCAAGTCTCCTTCACTCAATATGACAAGTGATTTCTTCAACCTGTCCTATGTACTAAGACAATATGATATCTTGACAGAAATCTAAGTTAGAGAATAAACTCTAATCTCAATCTAATACCTTGACTTTAATTTTGACCAAGCGTTAGTATGATTGTCATAATTTCAACATACAACCTATAAGGTCAAAATAATGTCATAACAAATAGATGCATATCAAGATGATCAAACCTGGAGTGTATTATTCCTCTGAATGTGTTGGATCTGAGATCCTTCTGGATCTATGACAAAAGATGCCTTCTCCTGCAAGTACCCTTTAGAATAATAATATATTTTAAAACATATTTAAGTACATACCTCTGACAGTATCTTGCTGGGGTAAGGTGTACTAGGAAAATAAGACAATTTTCCCAACACTTCACAAAAACTTTCCCTGTAACTGGCACTGCAACTAGCATGAAGGAACTGACACTGCAACTGCAACTTAGGGTTTTATGAGGAACCCCTAATTTTTCAAATTTCAAATTTTGGAATTCTAATCTAGGGACTAGATGCGTTGAGTCGAGGAGAGTAGGTTGGAGTAGTCTGATTTCAAAAAATCCAAATTTTACCCCTTGAATTTTGACCTGCGCAAATCTGGACTGGTACTTCTGGTACTAGTTTTGGTTTCCTGGTTTTCTGGTTTTTTGGTACCAGTCAAAACTAGGGTTTCACTTTCCTAAGTCTCTAGCCACTGAAAAGGTGCGCTCAAGCTGTCAATGAGTTTTATAGGCTAGGGTGCACTTCCCTAGATGGTTTTTAGTCAAAAATTCTCTTCCAACAAAAGCCCTAATTTTCTTGTATGGAAACAATGACGTTTTTGGTTACCCAGTGAAAGGTGCTCTACTCAGTTTAGCTCTGATACCATGTTAAATTTAGAGTTGTTATTAAGTTCTTTTCAATTTACTAGACAATAATAGCATAAGCAAGATCACTGAGAGAAACACAATCACAAGGTACACAACATTTTATCATGGGAAACCCTCATGGGGAAGAAAACCCAACAAAACCTTCCTTAATATATATTGTCAATACAATGCCAAGATAATAAACCAAACACTAGAGAATATCCAACACTGGGAAATGTGCCTCTCTCTCTCTCTTCTTTTTTCGACAACTACAGCTTCCTTCAAACTTGCACACTAGATGAGTGACTTGAGTGAGTGAGAGAATGAGGAGCTATCCTCTCTTATTTATACTATCTGAGGAGCGCTAGGGTTGTGTCTCTTCACCATGTTGGGCGACTTCTTCAACTAGTGGCTAAAACCACTTTAATTAGCCCCAGGGGTCGACTTCTCAATTAGCATCAATTAACTAGGGTTTGACTACTCCACAATAGGGGATTTAGTGATACTTAAGTCTCGACATGATCAATCCACAAAAGGGGATTGATCCATTTAATAATAACTCAATTATAATTAGAATATACTTTGCAGTTACAATATTTTAACACGTCATACTATGTGACATTCATTGATGACTTTTCCAGGAAAGCCTGGATCCTCTTTATGAAGACCAAGGATGAGGTCTTCAGTATGTTTCAGAAGTTTAGGGCTCGGGTGGATAACCAAACAGGGAAGAAGATCAAGGTATTGAGGTCGGATAATGGGACAGAGTACACCTCCAATGACTTCAATGATTTCTGCAAGAAGGAATGGATTAAGAGGGAGTTGATGGTCTCATACAACCCTCAGTGAAATGGGGTTGCAGAGATAAAGAGAAAGTCCATCATTTGTTCTACCAGGGCTATGATACATGATTTGGAGTTTCCTATGTTTCTTTGGGAAGAGGAGTGTAACACGACAATATATGTGTAGAATAGGAGTCCTCAGATGATATTGGAGAACAAGACTCCGGAGGAGGCATTCTCAAAAGTGAAGCCAGAGATAAGACATTTGAAGATCTTTGGTTGTACATTTTACATACATGTGCATGTGGAGAAGATGACGAAGTTAAAGCCTTTAGGACAGAAGGGTATATTTTTGGGGTACATTGAGACCTCAAAGGCTTACAGGGTATTCATACCAGTGCAAAGGAAGCAGTTATGAGCAGAGATGTTAATTTCAAGGAGAACTTGGAATCTAAGAGATCTCAAGAGTCATCAGCAGTGACAGACGACAAGGAGTAGCGGGCTCCGAAGGATGAGTAGTAGTCAATAGCTCAGAATTCAGGTGGGGAGGAGGAGATAGCCCCTTCTAGTTTTGTCAGGAGACCCAGGTGGCTATTACAGACATTGAGGGATGTCGGTGAGTGTTAAGAACCAAATATCAATATAGCATAGAAAAACCTCAGAAAAAGTACTCAACGCCTTGAAAAAGAGATAATTTTAGATAATAAGCCTCTTTGAGGGTGCAACCTCCTTTTACCCCACTTAAATGTTCAAGTACAAGATGATTCCAAATGAAAATGTGTCCTTGGTATATATAGGAGACTAGGAGGTATAATTACAACTAATGGAATAAAGCCGACATAAATAAAATAACATTACTAATGTAATATGCCCCAATTAAGGGGTAATGAGCCAATATTAGGGCTTAACATGCCCCTCCCCTTGAGACAAGTGTTGTCCGCAACGCTTGAGTAACTCTGGATGCTTCTGTATAAAAGACTCATATTTCCAAGTGGAATCTCTAGCTGGTAGTTTCCTCCATTTAATGAGATACTCTGAAATGGATCTATTCCTCAGCTGGCGAATTCTTGTGTCAGTGATGGATTCAGGCTCCAATATGATTTTTCCTTCCTCGTCAAGTTCTGGCAATATAGTTTGAACTGGGATCTTGTCACTTATAACCTTTTTTAAGCATAAAACATGGAAAATTGGGTGTACTCGTGAAGATGCAGGCAACTCCAATTTGTATGCCATAGTACCAAACTTTTGCAACACCTTATAAAGGCCATAGTACTTTGGTGATAATTTATTATCCTTCTTCGCTTGCTTGAGGGACATCTGTTTGTATGGTTGTAGTCTTAAAAACAC
>ML783522.1:258219-270509 GCA_009831015.1 Picea engelmannii | reverse complement strand
TGTTGCTCAGTTAGATTTTTGCACGATCGATGCTCGCACTCCCGCTACCAACAATATTCCTTTCTTGGGAGACCACAAGATCACGTATGAAACTGTTGGTGTTGGATTACTGAAGGATTCTAGCCTCATGGGTACCTTCCCTACACCACTTCCACCGACTACACATCATATTTCCACCGTTGATATAATTTCGACCGCGGCTTATCAATCTTTGGAATCATCTGACCCTTGGATTGTACCTAGTCCGTTGGAATTCGATGCACTAGGTGACACCGTGCCACTTAGTCCAACCAAAACATCATACGTTTCTATCCAATCTGCTTCTCCCTCGTCGGATGACCAACATCTATTGGCACCCGACAGTTACTCAATGCCATCACGGTTAAGTTCCTTGTCGTCTACGATCGACTACATTTCCCCAATTTTTCCTTCTGATGAATCTATTAAGGAAATGTTGAGCATTGACGAGCTACCTCAGGATGATAACCATCATCGATCCTCTTTTCTTCCCCCTCGTGAAGAAATTCGAGCAGATATACACTCTATCTCCCCTCCTGTTGTCGATTTTCCATCATCTCCCATGCTTTCAACTTCCGATGATTTGGATCCAGTAGTTGACATGGTGATCTATTCGGTAGGGCTATTGGAGCCTGATCTCCTTAACCTTGTCGCGACCCTCGACATTTGTTCCTTCCAGAGTGATTTTCTTCCATCCAGTGAAGATATCTTGGAAGCCATGACCAAGTTTTGTCCCTTGACATGGTGTTCTTCCAGAGCGTTATTTTCTTGGAAGCCATGATCAAGGAGAGTCCACCAGCATGGTTTTCTCTTCTTTGTGGCAAGCTCGTTAAAAAATGAAACAGAAGCTTTGAACATATTTTTCCTCTCTGTAGCAAGCTCATTAAAAAATGAAACGGTCACCTCTTTTGAACCTTCATTTCATCCACCCTTATCATTTTTCTCCATCTAGTAGAGAAATTGGTGACAACCTCAAAGTCAGTAAATGAATTGAAGCTTGGAGGGCATGTCTCCAGTCTTTGATGATCATTTTGGAGTTAATCCCCCAGCTTTCAAGTTGGGGGCATACCGAGCTTAGTCTTTGTTCTTTCTCGTGCTCGTAAATACATGAGAATACAACTAGGTAAACTTTTATCTCTTTTTCGGACCTGCATGGAAAAACGAAAAAGGAACCCCCTGGAGTCATATTTGATCTCTTTTCAGACTCTCTAAACATGAAAAGATTGTCGAGTGATCTTGCTTCCTTTCCCACTCGTTAAAAGGTTGGAAAGGGTGTCTTTCGAGTTATAATTTATCTCTTTTTCGACCTCGCGAGCCTAACATTACGAAAAAGGACAACATTGGAGTCGTCTTTAAGTTGTTTTCATACTCTCTAAATATTAAACACCACTAAGTTTACCTTCTCTGGACTCGTTAAACAATCATACATTGAAGGGCCCAAATGGGATTGAACCCTTACTTCTTCCAGTTTGTTAAACAAAGGAAGAGGGACTTACTGAAGGTGAGTCATATCGAGCATGTGTTTCCCTCCTCGAGCTCATTAAATTAAAAATAGGTACTCGTCTATCTGGATGGGGGGGAAATTGAAAGAAGCAAGCCAAGCAGTTTTTTTAGAACACTGTCAGTTACTCTTACAATCTCCCTTGAACACGACACTTTATCTTTGCACGCATTTTAATCTGCTGAACCTCTGCACTAAGCCAATCCTTTGAGTTTCTTTTACTCCTTTGGGTCACCCGACGAAAGTCACAACATCCATTGCATTATCATGTTTTGGTCCATGTCAAGTTTCTGCTATTGTGCCTCAGTGTTCAAGGGAAGTATCTGCCTCGAGAGTCAGCCATCACAAATATCTTGTTTCAATACCCGTGTCAGTTCATGTTCATTTGATCTACCAATTACATCTATGTGTCTGTTTCGTGTCATTTATGGGGGATACATCAAGGCCCTCCTTCGACAAGTCTATTCCTGTCGACTTCAACACATTATCCAGGAGCTGGACTTAGAAACCAATTAGTACCTTGGGACCTGCATGCCTCAATGGTAGGCCTCCTCACGTCCGACAATGGGTTTACATCAACCCTGATCGGATAATTCCACGGATGTTCGACTTCATCTCATTCATTCACATTCATTGGTATGTACTAGATTACCTTGGGAATCATTGACATCAATGGTGATTTCCCTCACGCTTGTTAACGATTTACATCATTGATCGGTAATCAAGTGGTTTTTGCCATGTTCGACATCAGGACATCTATTCACATGATTAGATTTGTACTACATTGAGATCGGTAAGAAGACCCTGGGTTGAGTTTTCACTCTTATGTATACTTTGCCCAGGTTGCGAAGGAGTTCTTTTGAACTATGACACATATACTGTTACAAAGATCCACTTTGTATTGGTCGTGGCTATGTCGTGTCATCTCGTAGATCCACTGTGTATTCTTCGTGGCTACGATTAGTTCAGGTCATAGGAGTATAGATCCACATTGTATCTGCAGTGGTTATACCATTTTGTCAATATAATTATGGATCCCCAGTGTATTTTATGGCGGCCATACCTGAAAAGTCTTTATCACTCAAGCATAGGTATGCCTTCCTGGGGTTTTGAAACATGTCAGAATATTTGTTTGATGGTTGTGTGCAGCTTTTTCCGGTTTCTTTGCATCTATACCCTTGCTCGAAAAAAGTCTACAAAGTACTTTATTCATCATCGTCTTCTAACTTCATACTTTGGGGGGAAATCTGTTACACCTCAAAATTACTCACTTCGATAGTGTCGCAAGTGTCGTCATTACAAGTGTTGTAAGTGTCGCATATTTTCCGCAAGTGTCGCATCTTGACTATAAGTGTTGCAAGTGTCAAAAATAGTATGTTGTCATCTTGCATATGTCGTGCCTCTAACAACATCATAAAGACACTTAAGACACCTCAAAGGGTGGTTTAGAAGAAGAGGAATCACTTGACAAGAGGTACAAGCCTTTTACCATTGAAAAAACCACAAAAAAAATGGGTTTTGGAGAGGAGCGCTCCCCTACCCACTATCAGGGAGTGCTGGCGCTCCCTGAGCCTCTTTGGGGGAGTGCTTGAGCGCCATGTGCACCCTTATGGGGGAGCGCTACACTCTTTTTAGCAAATTCTGGGTTTGTTGAGGAAAATAAGGGAAGAATCCCTCAATTCCTGAAGGTAGTTGGATTCGAATAGATGGTCAAGGCATTATCTTAGGGGAGATCCTCAATTGAAGGAGAGGAATCCTCAACTTATCCCAAAGATCTCTCAAGTGGTTGGACCTCTCCAAGGTTATATAAGGAGGCCTTCTCATGGTGAAAGGCACAATGGAGATTGAGAATTACATCAAACTTATGATCTCATGAGTAAGATGTCATCAAAGAAATTAGTGGAGATTGATTGAGCAAAGGGGTTGGACAAGGAGAACTGGAAGAATCTGCTGCACCTTCATTCAAAGGATTGTAAGTACTTTTACTTGTTCTCATTAATATAATCAATGCTTGCCCTGTTTCTTTCAAACTTGTGCTTGTTCCATATGAGTTTGTCTGCAATAGATAGATCTATGATTGAGCTAATCTCAGTAGAGTAGGAAGTCCATTGTATCTTTGTTTGTCTTACAGGATCTATCAGGGAGCTCAAGATCGAAGCTTAGGTGGGACTTTGCAAGGACAAATGTCGCTAATAAGGTACATATATTTCTCCTTCTCTTTTCATTCATTAACTTGATAGGATCTAAAAGGAAGTCAATGTCCATGCTAAGCACTTTCTGTCTTGGCCTTAGAAGTCTAGAGACCAAGAGGGAATCCACTTGTTCGCAGGGGGATTCACCTACAACAACAACAAGGAGATCAAACTTGAAAAGGTTATCTTGGATTCAGTGAAGGATTATATAATTACTTACCTATCTGAGAAGAAGATGGCCAAAGAGATGTTTGATGCCTTGGTAGGTTTATTCCAAAGCACTAACATGAATATAAGGAAGATGGTCTTGAGAAATAAACTCAAATCTGAGCGGATGTCTATCCGACAATGTTACCAGTTATTTCATGAGGATCACTCAGGTACGTGATCATCTTCCAGCCATAGGGGAGAAAATGGATGACACAAAGCTCATGAATGTGGCATTGAATGTTTTTCCCAAGTCTTGGGAACTATTTGTCAAGGGAGTCTATTCTCGGGAACATCTCCTAGATTAGTAGAGGCTTTGGGATGATTGCATCTAGGAAGAGACTCAGGAGGAGTCCAAGAGTAACGAGCATGGAAGTAGTGATGAAAACTTGGCCCTTGTCAGTAATAAACAGAAGGGCAAAGGAAATATTTTTAACAAGAAAGGTAACATTGATGGAGGATCATCGTAGCCAGGGAAGAAGAAGGACTTGAGTAAAATCAAGGGATTCTCATGTCATAAGAATGGACATTGTGCATCTTAATGTATGGAGAAGAAGAAGGGAAAAGGAAATACCCAGATGACAACATCATTAGAGACCTAGTTAGATGAGTTTGTAGTGAAGTTTGAGAAGGATTTCTCATTGGTTTCTCACATTTCTACCAACACATTTACCAGGAGTGGAGCTTGGTGATGATGCCAAGTATGTAGTGAAGGGAGAGTGAACAGTTATGTTCCAACTTGAGTTAGGAGGTTCGTTGGATGCCCAGGATGTGCTTTACATACCAGGACCGAAAAAGATTTTTCTCTCAGGCTCAACTATGGAGGACAAGGGTTTTGTCATTATTTTCAGAGATGGAAAGTACTCATACATCCATAGAAAGCTATCACGAACACAACAATAGTCACTGGGGTTAGAGAGGGCACTTTATACAGGTTGCAAAGAAAGCATGTTCAGGCTTTGGTACACAACAATGACAATATATCTGAGCTATGGCACGGGAGGTTGGGACACCTACACTACAAGGTGTTGTTGATTCTGAGGGGGATTGTTAAAGGTCTTCTAGAGTTCAGTATTGAGCAGCAGGGAGTGTGCACTTGGCAAGAATGCCAAGGCTTCTTTTCCAAGTAACAAGAGTAGGTCCAAGGGGATCTTGGATCTTATCCATTTGGATGTGAGTGGGTTGATTTCAGTGGCATCAGTGCAAAGAGCGTCATGTTAAATTTAGATCTTCTATTAAGTTATTTTCAATTTACTAGACAATAATAGCATAAGCAGGATCACTAAGAGAAACACAATCACAAGGTACACAACATTTTATCCTAGAAAACCATCATGGGGGAGAAAACCCAGCAAAAACTTCCTTAATATAGATTGTCAATAGAATGTCAAGATAATAAATCAAACACTAGATAATATCCAACACTGAGCAATGTGCCTCTCTCTCTCTTCTTCTTTCGACCACTGCAACTTCCTTCAAACTTGCGCACTAGATGAGTGACTTGAGTGAGTGAGAGAATGAGGAGTTATCCTATCTTATTTATATGAGCTGAGAAGCATTGGGGTTGTGTCTCTTCACCATGTTGGGCCAACTTCTTCAACTAGTGACTAAAACCACTTTAATTAGCCCTAGGGGCCAACTTCTCAATTAACATCAATTAACTAAGATTTGACCAATCCACAATAGGGGATTTGGTCATACATAAGTCCCAACATGATCAATCCACAAAAGGGGATTGATCCATTTAATAATAAATCAATTATAATTAGAATAGACTTCGCGGTTACAATATTTCAACACCCCCCTTAACAAGAAAGGTATTCTACAACATCATCAGGAGAGAGAGAGCAGCAACATCATCATCATCTTGAACACTGACTGGTATATCTATAAATCATCGGAAGTTTTTCTCATCATCGACAACATCATCATTGATCGCATGGAGCTAGAGCATCATCATTATCTGCATCAACATCAATTAGTACAATACTAATATAACATCATCAATCAGTACAAGACGGATAAAACATCATCAACATCTTCAGCATGAAGCTAAAGTAGTAACATCATCATTATCTTCAGCATGAAACTAAAGTAGAAACATCATCATCTTCTTCAGCATGGAGCTGAAGTGGCAACATCATCATCATCCTCAGCATGAATCTGAAGTACCAATATCACCAACACGAGGCTGGTACACCAACATCAACAGCACGAGGTTGGTACAATATCGTCAACATCACAAGGCTGAGACAACAACATCATCAACACGAGGTTGAGATAACAACATCATCAGCAAGAGGCTGAGATCATCAACACGAGGTTGATATAACAACATCATCAACATCATCAGCGTGAGGCTAAGATAACAACATCATCAACATGAGGCTGAGATAACAACATCATCAGCATATGGCAACATAATGAGGCAGGTGCAACAACAACATTTTGTGGTACCATGAAAGACCCTAGGGATCTGCCTAGGAATCATAAGATTCCCTAGGATATAAAATCTTAACGAAGCTACCATGTGGTACTCTAACAGACCATCATTACCATACCTTTGGGATGTGCCCAAGAATCATAGTATTCCCTAGGATTATAAAAATCCTAACGGAGCGACCACTATTGACCACAGTTGGCATATACATGCACATGTACTCTAACAGACCATCCTTACTGGACCTTCGAGATCTGTCCAAGGATGATCAATCCCCTAGGATATAAAATCATAACTAAGCCACCCGTTGTTGGTCAGGATACCATAGTATCATCAGCATTACTCCCCCTTTCGAGGGAGGTCCTTTCCAACTATACCAATCTTGTCTCAAAAGTATTTAAACTTTACACGAGACAGAGGCTTGGTCCACACATTTGCAACCTGCTCATATGTGCCAACATATTGGAACTTAATAGCTCCCCTCTACATCATATCATGAATGTAGTGGTATCGGATCTATGTGTTTCGACTTATCATGGAACACAGGGTCCTTCGTCATATTTATGAAACTCTGGTTATCACATAGAATCACGGTTGCTTCCATCTCTAGATCAAATAGATATGCCAACAACTCCCAAATCCATATGGATTAACAACTGGTGGAAAATGTAGCAATGTATTCTACTTATGTCATGTTGAGAGCAATATTGGATTGCTTCCTTCTCTGTCATGAAGTCATGGTTGACCCCAGACTGAAACAATATCTTGAAGTGCTCTTTCTTTCAAAAACACTTCCTTCCCAATCTGAATCAGTAATAATCAATTAGTCTGAAGTCATGATCTCCATTATAACTGAGACCAAATTCCAACGTACCCTTAAGGTATCTCATCACATGTTTTGCAGCAACAAAGTGAACACGTCTGGGCTCTACCAGGTACTAACTCAAGGTGTTCACAACAAAAACATATATTTGGCCTGGTATTCGTCAGATACATCAACAAACCAATAATATGTATGTACAAAGTAGCATCAATCAATTCTGACGAAGTATCAACCACGAGCTTCAACTTTGTTTTCATGGGTGTGTTCATGGCTTTACATTCCAACATGTTAAACCTCTTCATCATTTCAACTGCATACTTCCCTTGGTTAAGGAATATCTTCTCTAGGCTCTGCCAAACTTCAAGACCTAAGAAATAATGCACCAGGCCTAGGTCTTTCATCTCAAATTCTGCAACGAGCTTCTTCTTACAATTTGTGATGAGATTTTCTTCTCCTGTCAAGAATAAATCATCCACATACAACAACAATATAACTGGCTCGTCATTCATAACCTTGAGGTAAAGGTTAGAATCATCTTTACTCTTGGTAAAGCCCAAGCTCGTTAGGAGACTATCAATTCTGCCATATCTGTACAGAGCTTACTTCAATCTGTAGAGATGAGTCTTCTATCTTCAACTTTAAACCAAATTTTCACATCTCATTTACCAACTTGGTACACTTTCTTAGCTTCAACTTAGTATGCACAATCATGTGCTAGCTCTATGTGATTTTTGCAAAGCACTATCTGTCTCATTGTCTAAGAGTATGTCTTCTACTCTCTCTACAACTTGTTCCTCTGGGACTGGGATTCTGCACCTCCGGCTTCTTAGAAGTTGAGAAACATTATAGCTTGTTGAACTCTAAGAGTAGAAATAGCTTCATATGAAACTGAGAGTGGCTCAATAACTGATACTGAAAATAGCTCTTCTTCTTTCATGGAGGTAACTCTATCTTCTATTTTATTCATGTCTCCATGGCCCGACTAATGTAATGCACCAACTGCCACTCAATTTTAAATATGGGGATTTCTCCCCCTACATATCATACTTTATATAAATCATGATTGTTCTAGTTGTCTTCATGAATACTGGAACTATTTCTTCAATTACTGGAGTAAGTGTCTTGTCATAGTCTTCTCCCTCTTGTGGGGAGAATCCTCTGGACACAATTCAGTCTTTGTACATCTGCAACATGCTTGATCTGTTAGATCAATCTTGGAAGTCAACACTGACTTCCCTTCTAATCTCACAAAATAATCCATATCCCAGTCTTTTTGACTGGCTTCCTTTTCTGTCACTGAGACAAGGGAATATTCCCAGGAGATTTCATATCTCCTAGAAGTCTTTGAAGCTACAATCTAGTCTTTTCATGGCATCTGTCTCCCAGTCTTGGAAGATGTCTCTTCATCTGATACTTTCTGAGATCAGGCTTACTTTTAATCTTGATTTCTTCTGAGTCTACAAGGACTTCATCATCTCTACAGGATATACTTGGTGTTGAATACCAAGTCTAAATATGAAAAGTTGAGTCAGACTTCAAATGAATTATGCTTCTTGTCAAGGTGGCTTCATTATCCTTTGAACAAGTCTATTGTGAGTTCTTGTTCTAATGTCCGGTCATCTTTAGAGCCTTCTGCTCCTTACAATCAATCTCCATATGAGATAGTTTGGATCTCAAAAAAATAGCTTCTTCATCTTCTTTGGTACATGAATGAATATGGTCATGTACATAGTTTGCTTCATGTTTTATCTAATCTGTTTCCTTCTACAACCTTCAATATAGCTTCCTCAGGGTTATCCCATGTGACCTAAAACAAGGTCAACAAAACAACAAGCAAGAATAATACTCTTTTGATAATAGTAATAAAACAATATCATGAATAATCGTCACAGTATATCCTTTAGAGCTATCACTTGTGACATGTCTAAAACAAAGATCAAAAGTAAGAAATATAGTACAAAATGAGATCAACACTCTTCTAGTGTTGTGATCAAAAATTCCTCCATGGTAACCTGGAACCAACACAAGAAATTTTTTGTAGAGGAGATGTTAGTATTTATCTCAATATGCTCACACGCTACCAAGTATAATATTTTTCAAAGACTGCTACCTCAGCTATAGCGTTTACTTGTAATGAGGTAGTTATCAAACTTGTCATGTGCAACTTTGAATTTTATCAACTTAATCAATCAAACATAGAACCTGGAGTCTTGTCCTCAAGAATGAGTGTGTTTATTTTCCTTCAAGTCTCCTTCACTCAATATGACAAGTGATTTCTTCAACCTGTCCTATGTACTAAGACAATATGATATCTTGACAGAAATCTAAGTTAGAGAATAAACTCTAATCTCAATCTAATACCTTGACTTTAATTTTGACCAAGCGTTAGTATGATTGTCATAATTTCAACATACAACCTATAAGGTCAAAATAATGTCATAACAAATAGATGCATATCAAGATGATCAAACCTGGAGTGTATTATTCCTCTGAATGTGTTGGATCTGAGATCCTTCTGGATCTATGACAAAAGATGCCTTCTCCTGCAAGTACCCTTTAGAATAATAATATATTTTAAAACATATTTAAGTACATACCTCTGACAGTATCTTGCTGGGGTAAGGTGTACTAGGAAAATAAGACAATTTTCCCAACACTTCACAAAAACTTTCCCTGTAACTGGCACTGCAACTAGCATGAAGGAACTGACACTGCAACTGCAACTTAGGGTTTTATGAGGAACCCCTAATTTTTCAAATTTCAAATTTTGGAATTCTAATCTAGGGACTAGATGCGTTGAGTCGAGGAGAGTAGGTTGGAGTAGTCTGATTTCAAAAAATCCAAATTTTACCCCTTGAATTTTGACCTGCGCAAATCTGGACTGGTACTTCTGGTACTAGTTTTGGTTTCCTGGTTTTCTGGTTTTTTGGTACCAGTCAAAACTAGGGTTTCACTTTCCTAAGGCTCTAGCCACTGAAAAGGTGTGCTCAAGCTGTCAATGAGTTTTATAGGCTAGGGTGCACTTCCCGAGATGGTTTTTAGTCAGAAATTCTCTTCCAACAAAAGCCCTAATTTTCTTGTATGGAAACAATGACGTTTTCGGTTACCCAGTGAAAGGTGCTCTACTCAGTTTAGCTCTGATACCATGTTAAATTTAGAGTTGTTATTAAGTTATTTTCAATTTACTAGACAATAATAGCATAAGCAAGATCACTGAGAGAAACACAATCACAAGGTACACAACATTTTATCGTGGGAAACCCTCATGGGGAAGAAAACCCAGCAAAACCTTCCTTAATATATATTGTCAATACAATGCCAAGATAATAAACCAAACACTAGAGAATATCCAACACTGGGAAATGTGCCTCTCTCTCTCTCTTCTTTTTCCAACAACTACAACTTCCTTCAAACTTGCACACTAGATGAGTGACTTGAGTGAGTGAGAGAATGAGGAGCTATCCTCTCTTATTTATACTAGTTGAGGAGTGTTAGGGTTGTGTCTCTTCACCATGTTGGGCGACTTCTTCAACTAGTGGCTAAAACCACTTTAATTAGCCCCAGGGCTCGATTTCTCAATTAGCATCAATTAACTAGGGTTTGACTACTCCACAATAGAGGATTTAGTCATACTTAAGTCTCGACATGATCAATCCACAAAAGGGGATTGATCCATTTAATAATAACTCAATTATAATTAGAATATACTTCGCAGTTACAATATTTCAACACGTCATACTATGTGACATTCATTGATGACTTTTCCAGGAAAGCATGGATCCTCTTTATGAAGACCAAGGATGAGGTCTTCAGTATGTTTCAGGAGTTTAGGGCTCGGGTGGATAACCAAACAGGGAAGAAGATCAACGTCTTGAGGTCGGATAATGGGGCAGAGTACACCTCCAATGACTTCAATGATTTCTGCAAGAAGGAATGGATTAAGAGGGAGTTGATGGTCTCATACAACCCTCAGTGAAATGGGGTTGCAGAGATAAAGAGCAAGTCCATCATTTGTTCTACCAGGGCTATGATACATGATTAGGAGTTTCCTATGTTTCTTTGGGAAGAGGAGTGTAACACGACAATATATGTGTAGAATAGGAGTCCTCAGATGATATTGGAGAACAAGACTCTGGAGGAGGCATTCTCAAAAGTGAAGCCAGAGATAAGACATTTGAAGATCTTTGGTTGTACATTTTACATACATGTGCATGTGGAGAAGATGACGAAGTTAAAGCCTTTAGGACAGAAGGGTATATTTTTGGGGTACATTAAGACCTCAAAGGCTTACAGGGTATTCATACCAGTGAAAAGGAAGCAGTTATGAGCAGAGATGTTAATTTCAAGGAGAACTTGGAATCTAAGAGATCTCAAGAGTCATTAGCAGTGACAGACGACAAGGAGTAGCGGGCTCCGAAGGATGAGTAGTAGTCAGTAGCTCAGAATTCAGGTGGGGAGGAGGAGATAGCCCCTTCTAGTTTTGTCAGGAGACCCAGGTTTCTATTACAGACATTGAGGGATGTCGGTGAGTGTTAAGAACCAAATATCAATATAGCATAGAAAAACCTCAGAAAAAGTACTCAACGCCTTGAAAAATAGATAATTTCATATAATAAGCCTCTTTGAGGGTGCAACCTCCTTTTACCCCACTTAAATGTTCAAGTACAAGATGATTCCAAATGAAAATGTCTCCTTGGTATATATAGGAGACTAGGAGGTATAATTACAACTAATGGAATAAAGCCGACATAAATAAAATAACATTACTAATGTAATATGCCCCAATTAAGGGGTAATGAGCCAATATTAGGGCTTAACATGCCCCTCCCCTTGAGACAAGTGTTGTCCGCAACGCTTGAGTAACTCTGGATGCTTCTGTATAAAAGACTCATCTTTCCAAGTGGAATCTCTAGCTGGTAGTTTCCTCCATTTAAGGAGATACTCTGAAATGGATCTATTCCTCAGCTGGCGAATTCTTGTGTCAGTGATGGCTTCAGGCTCCAATATGATTTTTCCTTCCTCGTCAAGTTCTGGCAATATAGTTTGAACTGGGATCTTGTCGCCTATAACCTTTTTTAAGCATAAAACATGGAAAACTGGGTGTACTCG
>ML783522.1:213074-227243 GCA_009831015.1 Picea engelmannii | reverse complement strand
CCTTGAGCAGTGAACCCTTAGTGTTTTGTGGGGTCCAGAAAGAGGAGGTGCCTCAATCTAGACCCTTGAAGCTCTTGTTGGGCATTGATCCCAAGGCAACAACTGAGGGGAGGTTGGGTAAAGAGGAGGTTGAGGGTGTTAGGTTTCTCATTCAATCATTTGGTGAGAAAGAGAAGAGTGGGAGCATGGTTGAGAGAAGGCAGAGAGGATATGATGTTGAAGGAATTTTTTGGGATGGTTAGGGAATTAAATGGAGGCCAATTCCAGGTCCTACTGTGCAACAGAGAGAACCCATACTCAGGGCCATATACAACAACAATAGTGAAGTTGATTTAAGAGTGTACTCAGCAAAGTGAAGAAGGAAGACCCAAAGAGTTTTGGAGCAGAAGTTTGAGGCTGCACACAACAGCCTTGTATAGCCATTATAAGAGGCCATAACAGGTCATACAAGACAATCAGAAGGAGGCCATACAGGATCGAGGAAGCTAGGTTGAACAACACTTGTTTTGTTGGCCCAGAACTAAGAAAAATCCTTCTAGTGTACTATAATAATTTGTTGTTTAGTTTTTGTTGTTGTACCTTCTCTCAGATAGCCAAATAAATCTCCCCTCTTAGTTGGTTTTCCCCACACTGGGGTTTCCACTATTTTTTCATTGCATGTGATTGTTTTTTATTTTTTCGTTATGCATGCATGTATACTCAGCTGGTATAACCTTAGCATAGATCAAATTCACATTTCTGTGTTGAAAATAATTTTTGGGTTTTAAATCTATTAGCTAAGTTATCATAGTTAGTTGGGTATTAAAGTTTTACAAAAGAGGAGTTCAAAAAAGAAATACCTAAAATATACTCATCAAATACAACATCCCTCCTACAAATAACTTCATCTTTGATTGGATCAAACAACATGTAGGGTTTCAACTCATCAAAATAGCCAACCATAATGCAAGTGTGACTCTTTGCATCCAACTTCCTTTGCTTATCATCTGGAATATGAGCCCATGTTATGCATCCAAAGTTTTTAGATGTCTAAATGAGGGTTTTATTTCATTGCATTTCTCAATAGGAGTCATATCCTACACAGTCTTGGTCGAAATCATGTTCAAAAAATAATTTGAGAAGTAGACAACCTCTCTGCAAAATATAGTTGGCATACCTTTAGCATGAAGCAAACCCCTTGTCATTTCAACCAAAGTTCTATTCTTCCTTGCTAGAGCATTGTTTTGTTGAGGTGTATAAGGTACAAATCTCCACCGGAAGATGCCATTTTGTGACAAGTAGCTCTTACATGCATTACTCACACATTCTCTTCCATTGTTAGATCTTAAACATTTCATAGGTCGACCATATTTCTTTTCAAACAATGCCCCAAATTCCTTGAACTTCTTAAAGACGTTCAACTTATTTTTCAAGAAATATACTTGTGTACCTGAAAAAAATCATCAATGAAAGTCAAAACATAGCTTGCACCAGTAAATGATGGTTGGTTCATTGTACAAAGGTTTTCATGGATAAGTTGCAACTAGGTCTTTTCTCTCCAAAACCTTTATGTCTTAAATGTAGCATGGCGATACTTTTCAAACACTCACCCCTCACATACACTATAAGAAGGCACTACCTTAGGGAGTCCATTAACCATATTAAACTAGACCATCAAATTCATACTTCGGAAATTCATATGTCCTAATTTATCATGCCAAATTTTGCTTCGATTGTTGGTCTGGGCTATGAGTGCACTTGATCCTAATCTTGCTTAGCGAAATCGAAGAACTTATACAAATTGTCTTTAGGGTCAAGAATACCCTCAACAAAAACAACAAAATCCATTGTTAATATCCTTCAAACAAGTCAACGAGGTCCTAACTAGAATGGTGAAAGGGTAAGTTTTCCACTCTCCCCACCCAAGTTCAAATCCCTAATGACATGTGGTGCATTTAGAGGTTAAATGATTTTGTTGGCCCATGATAGCTTGGTTGAAAGGGTAGGCACCCCCTTCTAGGTGTTGATGTTTTGGTAGTTGTGGGAGGTATTAACCTCCATGGATAAACCTTTGACTAGAATAGAATATTTCATAAGCAAGAGAAAACCTAAACAGATGTGTGAAAACCCTGGAAGACAAGTCGGCTCAGCAAAATAAGTAATATTGAAGTATTATATGCAGAAAAGGATAGGTCGGCCCTACTTGAAGAGACACATATTCACATGGCCAGATTAGTATAAAGAGAAGGCGCTTGAGCTCATTTGGTAACACACTCACACTCAAGAAAGTGGTGCGCAAGTCTAGAGGAAGAGTACAGCTGCAACAACAGCAGTTGGGTACTAGTCTTGGTCTATGGTTTGGGACTTTTTGCTTGGTGCGCTACCTTAGGAGAAAGGTGTGCTCTCTCTCTTGGTTATATATTGGGTCTCGTGTTGCTTCTGGAATCATTCTATCTGTCAAGGGTTATGGTGCTCGGGGGTGGATGTGTGCCTATGGTTGGGTGACAATATTGTGATATTGCCTATGGTTAAACGAGCACAACATTATAACAGGTTATGGGCCCATACCACCTTCAGAACAGTCTAACCACTGGATGGTACATTTGTAGCTCTATGTCAAGCTCGTTGTAGCACAATTGCAGTTGAAGTGCCAATTCCTTCGTCCCAGTTGCAACACCAATTGTAGTGTTAGTTGCAGCACCAATTGCAGTACCAATTGCAGTGAAAGTTTATGTGAAGTATTGGGACTAAGTTTTGGCTATCCTAGTGCGCCCTAACCTAGCGCAACTCCTGGTTCCCTCAACCATAAAAAGCATCAAAGTTCAATTTTTGGGTCAAAGTCAAAAGATTGGTCAAGGTTAAAGTCAAAGATAGTCATGTCTTCCTTCATAAAATCGGAGTGGCGCAACAGAAGCATGGTCTCTTGGTAGAGCATGGAAGACAAGGATTGACATCATCCTTACAAAGAACAAAGGGGAAAATTATGGAACGACAGACTGAAGAGCAGGCGTCAAAGGATGAAGATTTTGATTTTTGGAGCTTCCAAGCACAAGAACGTGGAATAGGAGAAACAATAAAAAGCAACTACTGCAGATCTAAATCTCTAGAAAGAGAAGGGATCTTTGTCCAAGAAGCAATTGTAGATCTAGAAAGATCACATATCTAATACATTCATAGGAACAACACACTCTCCAGGTTGGAAAGAATACTTGTCTCAGAAGAAAAGCAACTCAAGCGGAACAATATCCAGACTCCAGGTTTGCATATCAGGTTTGATATTTTTATTGTTGATTAAGTATTGCAATCCTTTATATTTTATTAATGCTAGGAACAAATGAACACTTAGTAGAATGTACTATTAATATAAGCACTTATTGTACTTAATTGCAATATGAACTAACATATCCTCTAGGAGATATTTCTTCTTCTTGTTCTCAGGAAGGACACCTTGGTAATGCTATAATGAATACTATGAAATTGATATGTTCTTATATAAAATGTCATTATATTGGAAATACTTTTTCTCTTGTTGTTTCTGTTTTGGGCAGGTTATCCTACGTATTCTGGGAAGGTTACCACATAAAAGAAAGACTTGAAAGGACTCAGAGGGAGTCAAACTTCAAAGGGAGTCATTGATCAGGAAGAAGCAAGGTTTCGTGACACTTTGTAGGATGCATAGGGACATGCAACAAACGGAAGCGTGGTTCAAGGATTCTCTCAATTAAAGGGAGTCGATGGCAGAATTCGAAAAGAAGTATCTTGTAGGCCTTTGTGCCGAGTTGTAGGGCTTCGTGTCGAGTTGTAGGCTTTGTGTCGAGTTGTAGGCTTCGCGTCAAGTTGTAGGCTTAATGTCGAGTTGTAAGCTTCATGTCGAGTTGTAGGCCTTGTGCTGAGCTGTAGGCTACTCCAGTGAGATGGTCTGGTAAGTCGAGTTTTTTCTACACCAGTGACATAGTCTGGTATGCTAGTGGCATAGTCGAGAACTTGTATGGCTATGATGGTGTTGTCGAGAACTTGTATGGCTATGATGGTGTTGCTCGTAATATGATCTGGGTGATAATGAGATAGCCTGCGTAGCTCTAGTGATGCTACCGGTCTGCAAGACCATGTAGGTCTTATGCCATGTGAGATGGATGGATAATGATGATATTAATGATGATACTCACGACATGGGTGTAGCCATGGGTGAGCACGTCATGCGGGTGTAGCCCATGAAGATGATGGTGACACACACTACGAGGTGTAGCTCTAGTGTTCTCTACCAGGTTGTGGCCCCTAGAGGAGATTGACAGGTCCACATGGGTGTATCCATGTGTGACATAATGATGCTACCAGTAGCATGGTTTGTGTAACCATGATGAGAGGATCATGGAATAGCAAGCAAGGCTATGAAGACCAGAAGGGAACATCATGGTCAAATACTTCCCTAGCTAAGAGGGAGTGTTGATGTTTTGGTAGGTACGGGAGGTATTAACCTCCATGGATAAACCTTTGACTAGAATAGAATATTTCGAAAGCAAGAGACAACCTAAACAAAGGTGTGAAAACCCTAAAAGACAAGTCGGGTTAGCAAAATAAGTAATATTGAAGTATTATATGCAGAAAGGGACAGGTCGTCCCTGCTTGAAGAGACACTTGTTCACATGGCCAAATTAGTATAAATAGAAGGCGCTTGATCTCATTTGGTAACACACTCACACTCAAGAAAGTGGTGCGCAATTCTAGAGGAAGAGTGCAATCGCAACAACTGCAGTTGGGTACTGGTCTTGGTCTGTGGTTTGAGACTTCTTTCTTGGTGCGCTACCTTAGAAGAAAGGTGCGCTCTCTCTCTCTCTCTCTTGGTTATTTGTTGGGTCTAGTGTTGCTTCCAGAATCATTCTATCTGTCAAGGGTTACGGTGCTCGGGGGTGGCTATGTGCCTATGGTTGGGTGACAATATTGTGATATTGTCTATGGTTAAACGAGCACAACATTCTAACACTAGGGACGTCTCGGCCCTAGGTTAATCTATGAGTTACTGATATATGCAACTTGTGAGTTGTTGCATATATTGAAGAGGTTGCCTAGTTCTCCATACCCCAATTTTCCTGTTAAAAAGGAATATATCCTTCAAAACAAACCCATCAAACTAGAATTAAACCTTCTTGCCAATCTAGATTAGTTGGGCTACAAACAATAAATTGACACTTAAACTTGGTACATGATACACATCAATGATCATATCATTTTAACAATGAATCAAATCACAACCATCGACTGGCTACAATAGGTGCATAACTATAACAAATATTTATTTTTATGTAGCCTTATTTAATGAAGAAAGAGAGAAGCATCCTTAAGCATATAATGGGTACAATTAGAATCAACTATCCACTCACTTTTAGAAGTGTGAGCATGCAATCCCTGAGAATTACTAAAAAAAAGTATAATTATCTCCCTTACCTTCTGAAAGATGATGCTACAAGTCGGTAGGCTAATTAATCAAAACCTCACCTTCAAGCCTTTTTACTTGTTCCTTATGATCACTAGTCTTGTTCCAGTGGGTCTTTTCAACATGTCCTACCTTTCCATAGTATCAACAAGTCTTTTTCTTCTTACTTTTTGTAGTTAATGGTTAATCATCATGCTTCTTCTTGTTTATTTAGTCAACACGATCCTTATCATGGTAACCTCCATGATCTTTCTCTAGATCGTACCCATGGCCTCTTTCTTTATAGTTATGTTAACTTTTTCCCTTAAAATGAGATGGGCTCAATGATTATTCTCAATTTTACCCTCATCAACCAACTTTTATTGTACCATGATTAGTGAACCATAGAAAGAATCGAAGGTATAGTCCTTACTGTCTTCTTTTCTAGAAGCCTAATTAGCACAAAATGTCAAACATAAAATGTTATATGGTATCTCCAAATTCATCCAAATGAGTTTTATAAGATGATTATCCTTCAAAAAAATCATTTCCACATTCACCCAACTTCAACTAAAACTCCTTTACCCAAGCCAAATAGTCTTCAATCATATCAAAGGAAATACAATTATGAGAGATAAGCTCTTTCTCTATCTGCATAACCTGACTTTCATCAATCTTAGCAAACAGAGTCTTCAAGACTTGATCTCGCTTGTATAAAAGTGAATCTCCCTAGATATGTAGGTTGTCCTAACCCTTACAATGTCATCCTTCTTTCCACGAATAATGAACTTCTCGTGTTCATCCTTAGAGTCTAAAACCACAATCTGTGTACACTACCAAAGAGATTTACTCTTTAGTAATTTTTTCTTATCTTTTGCCCACATGCCATAGTTGTGGCCATTTAAAATCATTGGCTCTTGCCTAAAATCCATAATCACTATGCAAACCCTGATCCAATTTGCAATCCTAGACTTGAATCGATCTACTTCATAGATTAGACACAAACATGAGTGCAAGTACAACCAACAGCCTCCAAGTTGTACCATTTCAATAACTAGATAGATAATAAAGAAGTAAAAAACACCAATCTCTCTATCCCACCGTTACTTTCATCCACTTAATTAAGTCACTAGGTTTATAGTTCATAGAGGAAGGGGCATGAAAAGTAGTACACCTTCATAAAATAAGAGCCATTAAAAGCTAGGGAGATAGGAGATATGGTGATGGTCAAGTCTCATGACCAAAAAAATCATTATGATGATGGTCGATGTAGGTTTGTCACTAATAATTATTATGGTGACAGTCAATGACCATCACCATTTCATATGAGTAATAGTGACTTTTTTTTACGATCTTTAATGACCCACACCATTGATGCATATATGGTGACAATTAGTGACCATCACCATTTTCTACGAACAAAAATGGCTTTTGAGGATAGGACTTGGATGGTTGTCATTATGGTGATGACCAGTGTAGGTTCATCTCTAATAATAACTATGATGATCGTCACCATTTCCTATGAGTAATAATGACTTTTGGTGATGGATCTTTAATTACCCTCACTATTGATGCATATATGGTATGGTGACATATCTTTAATGACCCTTATTATTGATGGATATATGGTGACGGTTAACAAACGCCACGTTATTGGTTGTACGTGTGCTCTTGTTTGAGTTGAATCTCTGAAGTAAATTGATTTGGGTCTAGGCTTGCAGATTGGATCAAGGTCTGTCGAGTGATTATGGATTTTAGGCAAGAACCTGTGATTTTAAATGGCCACAACTATGGCATGCGAGAAAAAGACATGGAAAGGACAACAAGCTAGATCTCAAACCATGTTGGAGAACTAGGGAATTGCACAAGTGATTAACTATGAATTCCAAGAGAGAGAGGTGGTGTTGTGATCCAAAATGGATCACTATATAATTTGTCATCTATTGAGTACCTTTTGAGTGGAAAATTGGAGTTATTGGCTTATAGGGCCCATTTCAGGCATAGGTCCTATTTTGGTTATTTGGGGTCTAGAAATTTCTAGAGCCAATTTGGGACATTAAATGGCCTTTTGGGGGGTCAAAACTTTGTAAATATAGACTACTGCCACTCGACGTTGTTCTACACATCAAGAGCTTTCCAACTATGCAAAGATCACCTCAATCAAAGTTCATATGAGGAAGTTAAGTTTCCCGCAAGTTGACCTATTTCATTGACCACCATGGTACCGAGTGGATGCCATGTCAATTGCCATTACTCACACATATGGATCTAGTCACGTGTGAACTTTCAAGAAGGTTCTAAAGGGTCCAAAACCCTAACCTTAATCGATATTTTAGGTATGCAAAAACCCTAACTTTGAACAACTATCAAGACATGTTAAAAACTTTGTCTCTAGGGAAGAAAGGGGATTCCATTCTGATTGTATTGATCATTGTTTTATAGTTGAGTAGAGCAAGGGAATGGGAGATTGGAGTAGAACAGAGACAGTGAAAGACCTTGTAGCTTCCATATAGGGCACAATGTCAATGGCAACTCCATAGTGAACTCAACTTTCTTTGTATTGCATTTCATATTTGAGAAGAAAAGAGAAATACATAGTCCTCACCTTTTAGTTGGGTTTTCCGATATTGGGTTTCCTAGGGTACATCTTGTGTTCATTGTATGAATGGTGTGGTATCTGTTTTAGTTTTATTTTTAGCCTCAGCTTATTTTAGTGTTTTGTGCACTAAGTTAGTAATATTAAATCTATCTTAAGTAAAACACAACATAACTAAGAGTTTTGCATAAACTTGTAAGATTTGTTGTGACGAACTATTCTAATGGAATATCCATGGAAATTTGAAAATCATATTGGTATCATAGCAATTTTATTTGCGGTTTTGTGGGAAATTGTAGGATCCAAAAATTGTCTAAAAATAAGTCTCAAACCCTAGCCATGGTGGATGAGTATAGTAACAATCCAAGGGATGATTCGAAGGAGAGATTTTCAAAGTTGGAAGCATAAGTCATTGATATCTCTCGCAACACGACAATCCTCATGGTAGTTCTAGAGATCAAGTTTGGACCTTTTGGGGAGTTTGGTAGCTCTACCTCAAAACTAGGCTCATACTGGAAATTTGGAGACAAAAAAACCTAGAAAAGGAGCCAAAAAAAGAGCTAGAGAAACAGAGTCCAAGTTTCAACATCACCTCTTCCTGATCTTTATTCAAAGTAGAAGTGAAAGTGGACATCAAACCCTATCAAGGAGATATTGATGTTGTGAAGTTGAATCAACGGTTGCAACATTTAAAAGTCTATTTCACTGCTCATAACATAGGAGAAGAGAAAAATTCGCCATTTACTTAATTAAAGTTAAAGGGCCATGCACAAACTTGGTGGGAAAGCCACACTGAGATGCTTAGGGTAGACGGTGATCCACCAATAACTAAGTGGGAGGTTTTTAAAACTCTCATTAAGTTCCATTTTTACCCTATTGAGTATGAGGAGGACCAATGGATCCATTGGCATTACTTCTGACAAAAGAAAGTGCAAAGTCTACAAAAATACACCATTGAGTTCTGCAAACAAGCCATTATGTTGGGAATATCTCCCAAGAATCTGGATGTACTCCTCAAGTATTTAGGTGGTCTTCATAGTAATCTAAGGAGACAGATGATGCTCTTTAAACCTAGGACCATTGATAAGGCCTATGTGCAAGCATGGTATCTTGAGATGGACAGAAAGAAAAGACAACAAAGTAGTTCCAAGCAGAAAGACCAGCAGGACAATTCCAAAGAGGGCAAGAAGAAGTGGACAGAAAATGATAAGAAAACAACATTGATTACACATCAGTGCAAGGATCTAAGCAACTACAATAGCCATTCTAATATTGATGGTCATACCAAAGATAACTGTTAGAAACTACATTCAAAGTTTAATCCAAAGAACCACAAGGAGGCGGCCAAGAAAAAAAACATGATAGTCATGGATTCAAACAACTAAGTAGAGAACAACTAAGATGTACACAAAAATAATGTCCACACTACATTGTAGAAGGAGGTGAACCTAAGTATCCTCAATCCTAAGGAAGAGAAGGAGATGACTAAATTATTCCATATCAAGATCCAAGCCAAGAAAACAAAGGTGGACGCTCTATATGATTTTGGTTCACATACCAACCTTGTTAGTAGAGGATTTGGTAAGTAAGCTTCAATAGGAAGCTCATGATCATCCTCAACCATATCCATTGGGATGGGTAAATAAGGATGCAGAGTTTAGGGACACTAAGAAATGTAAGATCGGATTTTCTATAAATGCAAACTATATTGATGAAGTGGAGGCAGATGCACTACCACTTGATGTGTATAATGTAGTGTTTGGAAGCCCCTACATGTACATGAGGGATGTAATCTTCATAAGGAAATCAAACCAATACTGCTTGATTAAGGATGGAAAGTCTTTCATCATCCATTCGCACAAAGGTAAATCCAAGATCTCTATGGTCAATGCTAACCAAGTCAAGAAACTAATCAGTTCAAGTAGGAAGTTTGTATTTCTCTTCTTAAGACAAAATCAACAAGGGTATGCCTCAATAAAGGTAAAACCATCTTTGGAGGGATGTACTAAAGAATAGAAACACCAGTTGAAGGAGTTATTGCGAGTGTATAGAGAAATGTTCCAAGAGCCTAAAGGGTTACCACCTAAGAGGGAAGTGGAGTGAGAGATACAATTGTTCCCTGACTCCCCATTTCCACAAATAACATTGTACAAATAATGAATGTTAGAAGCAGATGAAGTAAATAAATAGTTGCAACAATTGTTAGAGAGGGGAGTAATTTGACCAAGTATCTCACCTTGTGGGTCACCTATCATCATATTGCTCAAGAATGACGAGACTTGAAGAATGTGTATTGACTACAAAGCATTGAATAAGAGCACTCTCAAGAATCGATACCCTCTACCTAGGATTGATGACTTGCTAGATTAGTAGTAGCATCCCAAGTACTTCACCAAGTTGGATCTCAAATCAAGATACCACCAAGTATGCGTAAAAGAAGAAAACCCCTAGAAGATTTCCTTCAAGGCGATACAAGACCAACATAAATAGTTTTCATGCCTTTTGGTTTATGTAATCCATCAACAACATTTATGTGTTTAATGAATGATGTATTGTTCCCCTTTCTAGATTCATTTGTGAAGTGTACTTGGATGACATATTTATTTTTAGATCTACCTAGGAAGATCATATCTCACATCTCCTATAGATGTTAGAGACCCTGAAAAAACATCAACCACTAGCAAACCTTAAGAAATCTGAATTTTCCCAGCAGTGCTTGGTGCACTTGGGGTATATGATTGGCAAAGGAGAACTCAATATTGATCTCAAAAAGATGGAGTCCGACATCAAGTGACCAACTCTTATCAATGTCACTGAAATTAGGAGCTTGGTGGGAGTAGCAAAGTACCTTCTGAAGTTTATAGCATCCTTTTCAATTGTGGTTGCACCACTCCACGCCATAATAGTGAGCGATAAGAGTTTTTAATGGGTAAAGAATCAACAAGGACTTTTAAAGAGTTTAATCGAAAGTTTAATCAATCACATGTTCTTGCATTGTCCAATTTGAAAAATCCCTTCGAAATGGAGACAAATGCAAATGAATATGCTATGGGAATGTGATTGATGCCAGCAAATAAGCTAGTATGCTATCATTTTGAAATGTTCCATGGTGAAGTCCTAAACTACCCTACATATGACAAGGAACTATGTGCCCCGGTTCAAGTTGTTAAGAAATGGAAGCACTATCTGATGGGCAAGGAAACCATCATCCACATTGAACACCATCCACTACAATATTTGCATGCTCATTGTAAGCTTCAACAAACAATATACTACAAATGGATGATTTTTTTACAATAATTCCATCTTATCATCAAATATAAGAAGGGCAGCACATATAAGTTGGAAAATGTGCTTTCAAGGCCACCCACACCCAAAATCATAGCATTGGGCACTCTAAGGCACATGGAGCCTTTTACCCATGATGCATACAAAGAGGAATACACCGAAAATAAGGACTTCAAGGAGATATTTTAACAGCTACAAGACCAATTTTGTGTAGAAGAAGGTGACAATAAGGTTGATTATCATCTCCAGGATGAGTTTCTTTACAAGCTAGATAAGCTCTATGTTCCTAAAGGATAAAAGATTGCAAATTATCAAAGAGGCTCACACCTCCAAAGTTGCAGGACATTTCAGTGATGGAAACATAGTAGTCAACTTACAAAGGTATGTGTATTGGCTCCAAAATGCAAGAAGGCATAACTCGGTTTATCAAAGTATGCATACTTTGTTGTACCAACAAACACAATGATAGGAAGCAAGGTCTATGCAATCCCTTACTTGTACCTACTAGACCATGGGAGAGCATCTCCATGGTTTCATGGGTGGTTTTCCAAGAACCAAGAGGGGACATGATGATCTATTTGTGGTAGTGGGAAAGTTTAGTAAGATGTGCATTCTCGTGGCTTGTATAAAGGCCATCAAGGGGCAATATGTAGCAATCGTGTTCTTTGAAAAGGTCTGAGTGCACTTTGAGATACCAAGGAGCATCATCTCAAATAGAGATACCAAATTCCTTAGTGCCTTTTGGACTACACTTTGAGAGAAGACGGACACCAAGTTGAAGAGATCTACAACTTTCCATCCACATATAGACATGCAAATATAAATAATGAACAAGACATTGATTCAACATTTGAGGGGTTACAATCAAAAGCATCCAATAACCTAGCATGAAAATTTGATTTATATTAAGAACTCTTATAACATAGTAGTCCACATTTCCAAAAGTAAATCCCCTTTTGAAACTTGCTTTGGATATTTGTCACCTTCGCCACCTTTTCCCTTAGATGTTGTATATGAATAACAAGGAGGAGCAAGGGAAGACACCACAAGAGAAGCATTAAAGGTTGAAAAAWTCATTGATAAGATCAAGCAGATCTATTTACAAGAACAAGGGACATTGAAGAAGTCTCAGAGAAAGTACAAGGCTTGGCATTACCAACATAGAATCGAGAAGACATTCAAGGTGAGAGACAAAATCTAGTTGTATCTAATAAAGAAAGGCTACAAGGTCTTGATAAGAAGATTAAGGCTCTATGATATGGTCCTTTCAAAGTTTTGGAGAAGGTAGGTGATAATGCCTACAAACATGTTCTACCTCCATATATGTGCATTTACTCAACAATGAATGTGGAAAATTAGAAACTCTATGAGCCTTTCATGTTAGACCAGAAATCTAAAGGGCGAGTCTTACTTACCATAGAGGACTTAGCACTAGAAGCTTAGGCAGAGTTAGCTGAGGATACAGTTTTACAAAAGAAGTCCAAAACCACTAGATGGGGGCAATATGAACTCTAGCATGTTGGGTTGAAAGGACAACTTTTAGGCAAGGCGAAATGGTACTCTAGGGAGAAGGTAGAGAAAAAAATTCCTCACCTCCTTCAGTGAAAGATTTTGGAGACCAAAAGCCTCCCAAAGGTATGATCTGAAATGTATCACTATATAAGTATTCATCTATTTTGGTACTTTCTTGATGGAAAAATTGGAGCCATTGGCTTGTAGGTCCCATTTCAAGGGTAGATCCTATTTTGGTGATTTGGGGTCCAACAACTTCCAAAGCCTGTTTGGGGCATTAAACAACCTTTTTTGGGTTCAAAACTTTGCAACGTAGTCCTCAATCTCTTGACATTGTTTCATACATTGTGATCTTTCCAACGGTGGAAAGATCACCTCAATTGAATTTTGTATGAGGATGTTATGCCTTTCGCAAGTTGACCTATCTTGTTGACCAACATGGTACCAAGTGGATACCATGTCAGCGTCCATTACTCACACATGTGAATCTAGTCACATGTGGACTTTCAAGAAGGTTATAGAGGAAAACATAACCCTAATAAAAAATCTAAGTATGCAAAATCCCTAACTCTAACCCTAGACGCCTATCAGGACATGTTAAATATTGAGCCGCTAAGAAAGGAAGAGGGTTCCATTCTTATTTATTATTGTTCCACAGTTGAGTAGAGCAGGGGAGTGGGATATTGGGGTAGCACGGAGGAAGTAGCGGACCCTATAGCAACCATACAAGCCACGATGTCAATGGTAACTCCACATTGAGTTCACCTTTCTTTGTATTTTCATTTCATATCTAAGAAGTAAAGAGCAAGGCATAGTCCTCACCTTTTGGTTGGGTTTTTCCATGTTGAATTTCCTGGGGTACATATTTTGTTCATTGTATGAATGGTGTGGTATTTGTTTTAGTTTTCTTTTATTTTTAGTCTTAGTTTATTTCAATATTTTGTGCGCTAAGCTAGTAATTTTAAATCTGGATATTAAGTAAACTACCACATAACTAAGACTTTTGCAAAAACTTGTAAGCTATGTTGTGATGAATTGTTCCACTAGAATATCCATGGAATTTAACAAATCATGTCAAAAGACACCATTACAACATGGAAACATAAGTGAACATAATTGAACATATGGAATGAATATAATGGACTTATTGAATGATCCATGAAATCATCTATATATAACCGAGGGTGTAACTACCTCCACAAAATGAGGAAGACTTAGTCACCTTTGATTACCTTAGGCATGCTTGAGATCCTAGTTTCATGCCTCAACCTATGCACCAGTGAACTTGGTAGGGACCACGTTTAGTCGGTCCAACCAACCAGACGACCTTCAACTATCTCTAAAGTAACATGGACTAACTTCATAAATATCAGAGTTGGAAAAA